>OX608079.1:69219062-69450701 GCA_951509765.1 Sphenella marginata
TTCCCAAATTTTAAAACATATGGTAATGAACATAATTTTAGTGATATAATTCGATACATTTATTTGCATGACTTATTTTTAGTCATTTAGATTTAATTGGTACTGTTGTAGAGAATAAACGTACATAAATACATATATGAATACGTTCATGACCAACTACGTATGTGCCCGCGACACCGCCAACAATAGTTATTTTACATAAAAATTCGGGAAGACATAGCCATAAGGGGAATACCCGCGCTTGGTTTTCTTACCAAACCAACGATTGGATTCCAAAAAAAAAGGATTAGCTCGAAAAAGTTAACCAGAAGTTAACTTTTTGGAGCGCTACGTGGACGCTCAAAATTGGTTAACTTAACCGAAGGTTTTACTGTTATGAGAGTTAACTTTTGCGAGATTCTACTGTATTTCTCTTTTTATTTTTTTTAAGAAATATATCATATTTAATATACAAAAAGTAAAAACAGAGTTTGTAGCTTCTCCAATTTTATATTTAATATTTCAATATTTTTCTGTTTATGACATCTATCTTGGAGTGAAAAAATCAAATTTTTTGAAAAAAAGCTACAAAAAAATTATTCCAGTTTATCAATATTTATCAATTTATATTTTTTAAGAAATGTATCATATTTAATATACAAAAAGTAAAAACACAGTTTGTAGCTTCTTCAATTTTATATTTACGAAATAGGTAAAAATCGTGTTAATTTTCCTAAAGACATCAACTATTTTCTTCCTAAAAATTTTAATTTGTAATTTACATATTTAGGCTAAATTGGGCCAGTTAAGATACATATGTGTTTTCAATATTTCTGAGTTGAAGTTGACGAAAAAAAGCAGAAAACATCACATGTTGAAGTTGTAATATCTCCCCCTATACGGACTTCAAAAAATCCACAACTAAAGGAAAAATTGAGAAAACTGCCTTTATACCCAAAAAAAAAAACACAATTTGGAAACCGGTTATGTTAAGAAGTTAGCAGAATCTCAAAATGAACGTTCATTCGTTCCAATCCATATGGATATGTATGTATGTATATTCTTAGCGGTGGAAATATTTGCTGAACCTTTAGCGCTTAGGTATAGCATTTGACATGGTATATTTATGTGTACCACTACCGCATGTGTAATGGTCTCGGGTGATGCAGTGATATAACGCCCAAGGAAATAACGCCCATGGGCCTTATTTCCTTTTTAAATGGAAATACATATCGCCCATCTGCAAAAAGAAATAAAGCCCATGGCTCTTATTTCCTTTTTAAAAGAGAAATAACGCCCATAGGATTTTACGCGAGCAACACGAACTGTTGATTAGCATTTTTTTAAATCAAAATATTTTCAATACTATATAACCGATTTTTAAAATTTTGTTTGCATTGGAGATATCACTTCTATGGGTGCAAAACCGCGTATGTGCAAAATTTAAAATTTAATTTTAAAAACAACCCTGAACTACACCATGCTAATTCCTTCTGCGTAGTACACCCTTCTGCGTTGGCGGCCATCGTTCCCACTCTATGGGCGGGATCCATGGTATTTTTGTGCAGAACACCTTTCTGAATTGGGCGTTATTTCCTTGGGCGTTATTTCACTGCACCGTCTCGGGTGGGACGCGTGCGTTCCATGGCTCGAGCCCAGCTTCAGACATACAATTTTTTTAAATTCTTTTTTAAAAACGCAATCAAACTTATATTTTTTGCAAAATTCTATAATAAAAATGAGATTCGAAGGTATTCATGGTCACTGTTTTCGGTTAGTTCTTAGATGCATCCTTAAACATTTGTTTTAAAAATATCTCGCATGTTTTGCTGCAAAAAATAGTTCAAAGGTACCATTTTTCTGGAAAAGCTGGCAAAAGCTTTGTTTTTATTTTTTTATTTATTGTTATTTTTTTTAAAAACGCAATCAAACTTCTATATTTGGTAAAATTCTATAATGAAAATGAGATTCGAAGTCACTCGCGACCACTATTTTCGGCCGGGTATTTATATGCATCTTAAAATCCTGAAAAAGCTGTGTGTTTATATTTAAATGTAAACTTTTACTGTTCATAAAACTCCAATAATAAAATGGGATTCCAAAGCATCCATGACCACCTTATAATTAAAAATTTTAAGTAAAAAGAAAGAGGAGTCAAAGTAGGGAAGTGAGTCGTTGAGTCGGATTTGCTAAACTGAATTTGTAGTATGCTCCCAGTAAATGGATTACAAAAATTTCTGCCTGTATACTAAAAACGAAAAAATTACAATGTGGTAACCATGTCTAAACGGTGGACATAACTCATGAGCATCTGTGGCAAATGAAATAAACGAAAGAAATAATTACAGCTTACGTCGCTCCATCAGTAACCATTATCTATATATTAATAGGCTAACACTCTCCCCATAGTAATTTTCGCAACCCAACTTCATATAGTATTTATAGATAGATCCCTATAAAAGTTATATTTCCATCTTGGTATGGACTATTTCTACTGTCTCGCGAAAAAAAATTTTCGAAATTATGCTTTGTTTATTTGTTATTAAACAAAAAGGAAGCCTACAAACTTTCCAAAACTCTCCAGCTATTTTGTAATCTCCAACAGCACAACATATATAAAAGCTTTTACCAAAAGCCAAAGCTACAGTATCTGACTGTTTCATTGTACGCTAGATGGACCAGTGCGCGCCTTGCGCAAGAATTTCACCACTACCCTCAGCGACATCTGCAACCCAGTAGATAAAGGCCCCTATTATGAGCATTTTTCGGTGTTCGATGTTCGCTGGCTATCGAAGATCGAAAATCGAATTTCAAATTCGTATTACGAGTAGCTCATCGCTGTCGAAATTTTCGTTGTGTATCTATTATTTGATCGAATATAATTTTGCTGTCGATCCTGTATCGAATTTTTATACAATTACTAAGAAATATAAGTTTTTGTATTTATCTTTTACTTTTTTGATTTATAATGCACATATTTATCTATTTTCATTTATTGTATAAAGGTCAAAGGTCGTTAGTACAGAGAAACAGCTGGAAACATTGCTTTAAATAATGGAACAAAATACTAACCTGGCGAAAATTGCAATCTAAAATTATTTGTAAATCTATAAAAATTTTTATTATTTTTACAAACTGATTAACTTTTTTAAAGATATACGTATGCAGCTGTATTCATTTCCAAAGGATTGGAGGCATCCCTCAAACGTTTTCTAATTCTGGCTAGTTCCAGTAAGCTCTCCTCTTCCTCTGATGAACTATCGAACCACATATTTTTTTGGTTTGTCTTCACAAAAATAGATAAATAATACCGCACTTGATTTGTTTTGATCTGTTAATTTTTTTGGCAGTACTTTCCATCCAACGTCAGTGTTAATACACGTCCAAAAATGTCGAGAGAGGTATCAAAAGGCGCGTCTTGACCTCCGTAACAATAATCCGAAGGGGGAAAAACAATATTTTGTTTCTGTGAAAAGTTATTAGTGAAAATTGACCTGGGTCAGATCCCCATTTCGGGGCCCAATCCACGTTTTTTTATGTGCAGAACACCTTTCCGCGTAGGCGGAAAAATTCTAAAAAATATCGGATTTCCCCCTCCAGATTATTGTTACGGAGGTGAAGACGCGTCTATTGATACCTCTACCTAGATTTTTGGACGTGTATTTACACTTGACGTTGGATGGAAAGTTTTAACATCTTTTTTTACTTAATAACAGCTGACAGAAATGTGTTATTGTGAACAGATAAAAACATCGAAATTCACAATGACGCCAGTTCTTGTCGAATGGCTGTGGTAATACCAAATGAAAATTCGTTCGATCAACTTTTTCGATCACAGTCGAAGATCGAATTTTTATCATAATAGGGGCCAAAGTCTCTGATTCACAACAGAAATGATATACATGATACAGCAGTGGCGCAAGTGGTAAGGGTGCCGGCTCTGATGCGTGCGTTTACAGGATCATGCACGGGTTCGGGGCAGGTTAAGTTTTGTTTTTTTTTATAAATTAAATTTGCTTTGAAACATATAACATATGAAAACCTTTTATCATAATATTTTTTTTTTTAATTTATTGAAGATTGGCCAGAAAAATATTACCAATTGTCTCATTTAGAGCAAAGCTGTAAGTAGACGCTGGAAAGTATAAGTAGTTGCTGGCGTCATTTTAAATAATTTTCCTTGCTTTAAAAGAATTAAAAAAAAAACAATTCCCATTTTTTTCTTCACCGAGAATCCCGATTCACCGAGAATCCCGAGAATCGAAGTCAGGTGTCCTGCAAGTAGTATACATTTATACCCATTTTGGTATAAAAATTGTACAATTAGTGTCTTCATAGGACATGCTCGAACAAATGTGACCAATTTATTCCATTTAAAAGACACTAAACATGATCCATCTATGGAAGGTCGTGGCATGAGACAGCTGATTAAAAAGTTTATTTCTTTAATTTTGACATTATGCCCATTTTTCAGTGTAATTTTGACAGTACGCACACAAAGTACAACAACAAAATACATTACACAAAATACGTACGCACGGGTAAATGTCACCATGCGATCACCTGTTTATTGCATCATGAGACTAAAAAAGTAGTAGTCTACTACAATAAAATATTGGAAAAGCATATTTTCTAAGCAGAAAATGTATTTTTCATACTAAGAATGAAGTTAGTTATATAGAATAAAATATTTTGATAGCAACACCAGAAGAGGAATTTTCAAAAATAGAAGAGAAAAAAGAAAAATATCAAAATCCATGCAAAGAAATGTAAAGCAGGAGGTATTCGCTTTCAAATGTTGTTGAAAATAATCTGTAGCCTTACTACAAGCCGAAATCTAATAACTTGAGTTGGTGCATGTTTTCATTACCTTATGAAAAATTTCAGCAGTATCTATATATTAAGAGGCTAACACTCCCCCCATTGTAATTTTCGCAACCCAACTTCATATAGTATATATAGATAGATCCCTATAAAAGTTATATTGCCATCTTGGTATGGACTATTTCTACTGTCTCGCGAAAAAAAAATTTCCAAATTATGCTTTGTTTATTTGTTATTAAACAAAAAAGAAGCCTACAAACTTTCCAAAACTCTCCAGCTATTTTGTAATCTCCAACAGCACAACATATATAAAAGCTTTTACCAAAAGCCAAAGCTACAGTATCTGACTGTTTCATTGTACGCTAGATGGATCAGTGCGCGCCTTGCGCAAGAATTTCACCACTACCCTCAGCGACATCTGCAACCCAGTAGATAAAGTCTCTGATTCACAACAGAAATGATATACATGATACAGCAGTGGCGCAAGTGGTAAGGGTGCCGGCTCTGATGCGTGCGTTTACAGGATCAAGCACGGGTTCGGGGCAGGTTAAGTTTTGTTTCTTTTTATAAATTAAATTTGCCTTGAAACATATAACATATGAAAACCTTTTATCATAATATTTTTTTTTTTTAATTTATTGAAGATTGGCCAGAAAAATATTACCAATTGTCTCATTTAGAACAAAGCTGTAAGTAGACGCTGGAAAGTATAAGTAGTTGCTGGCGTCATTTTAAATAATTTTCCTTGCTTTAAAAGAATTAAAAAAAAACAATTCCCATTTTTTTCTTCACCGAGAATCCCGATTCACCGAGAATCCCGAGAATCGAAGTCAGGTGTCCTGCAAGTAGTATACATTTATACCCATTTTGGTATAAAAATTGTACAATTAGTGTCTTCATAGGACATGCTCGAACAAATGTGACCAATTTATTCCATTTAAAAGACACTAAACATGATCCAACTATGGAAGGTCGTTGCATGAGGCAGCTGATTAAAAAGTTTATTTCTTTAATTTTGACATTATGCCCATTTTTCAGTGTAATTTTGACAGTACGCACACAAAATACATTACACAAATTACGTACGCACGGGAGTATGTGACCATGCGATTACCTGTTTATTGCATCATGAGACTAAAAAAGTAGTAGTCTACTACAATAAAATATTGGATGAGCATATTTTCTAAGCAGAAAATGTATTTTTCATACTAAGAATGAAGTTAGTTATATAGAATAAAATATTTTGATAGCAACACCAGAAGAGGAATTTTCAAAAATAGAAGAGAAGAAAGAAAAATATCAAAATCCATGCAAAGAAATGTAAAGAAGGAGGTATTAGCTTTCAAATGTTGTTGAAAATAATCTGTAGCCTTACTACAAGCCGAAATCTAATCACTTCAGTTGGTGCATGTTTTCATTACCTTATGAAAAATTTCAGCAGTATTTATATTAATACCCTACTCTGTTGTACTACCACCCTAATGTGTGAAAACTTTGAGTGGCATCACCACCTCGCAAAATTTCGCACTTTTTAAAAACTACGAAAACCACACAAACCCCTCTGCTATCATTCATATGCAGTAATCCAGGAGCTGCCACTTGCTTTTATTTGTGTGCCAAAAAAAGTGTGCTAAATCCTGTACAACATCATTTGAAGCCTAAGAAATCCATCTTAACTACTCATGGCTTTAGCTGCCATTATGCATACTTAGCATAGACTTGACTTGACTTCAGAACTGTCACTTAGCACTTAGAAAAATAACAAGAGAGCATACAAGCCAGTTTCAAATAAGAGTAAAAGTTTCCCATATCCAATTGCTTTTTGTAAGTAATCGTGTGATTTTTTACATATAACTCAGTAAAAAGTACCAAAACGCATTTTATTGGCATTAGGTTTCGATTTTCTGAGCTTATCTACAATCAGTATATAGTCAATGCCAAAAAAAACTATAAAGCATTTTGGGAGGAAAGAAAATTTTTTTTAGGTTAGCCTAATTTGAATTCAATTTATTTGACAGTAAGTTTTGCGGCTTTCATATGAATAATATACATCCAAAAATTCTTATCCCTATAGAATAGTTGGAGGATTTTATTCAAAATGTTAAAAAAAGAGGTATGGCATCACACAGTTCTCTCACGGCGCTCACTAAACTTAGAATTTACATAAAAAATCAAAACTCAACAGAATTCTAAGTCAAGTCAAGTAGGGTAATCGGATACATGCAAACTTCATTAAACAGAACGCTAAGTGGCAGTTCCAAGTCAAGTCAAGTCTATGCTAAGTATGCATAATGGCTGCTTTAGCTTACACGCTCACGCATATGGGCAATCCTGTAAGCTCAAAGATTTTAAAACTCATTCAGTTTACATACCAGGGTTGGGTTTTTCGATACAATTGTACTTTTTCGATACAATTTGGCTCAAGAAAGTACTGAAGTACTACGCTGTCGCTTTTGGTACAATTTCGCCTACAGCTAATATTCTAATGTATTTTGGCGCTATTGCAACCTTCTTTCGAACAAATAACAACGTTGCTTTCATTTGTGTACTTACACTAGTAGGTCGCTTAGCACCAAAGATGACTAGATACGAAACTTCACGCTCTCTGAAAGCGCTCTAAAATTGGTAATTTTTTATAACATTTCCCAATGATGCCAGAATGGTGAAAAAAAAAAATTGGTCATTTTGAGTAGATATTTAGGAGACCAAGAGGTGTGGAAAAGGGTGCTATCGAATACATTTTTGATCTGAGTGATTTGGTGAAAATGATTTAGTGTGTCGGCGGATATCAACTTACATTGGAATAGATACATAGTTTATCATTCAGTTGGATATTTTTTTCTTTAAATAAACTTAATAGTAAAGTCTATTTTGGGCAGAATGAAGGCCAGGGTCAGCTAGTATGTTATAATAATATGTTTTATGTATGAGGAAAGAATATTTATGTTTTTCAAAAACTCTTATTGAGCTAAAAATAATATTTTCATATAAAAAAGAGAAAAACTGATTTCAAATCTATTTTTATTTCGGAACTACAAAAAAAAAGTAAATGAGTAATAGTAAAGAAAATGCGAATCCATACAAAAAAAAAAAAATAAGTACAATTTGAAAGAAAAAAGTACGATTTTTGAGTGGATTTAGTACAATTCATGAAATGCCATTTCCCAGCCCTGTTACATACTAAACGCCTGCAACGAATCATCCGTTCGCCCTTTCAAGCCACTCGCAAATATTTCTGTGTCTTGCTAAGCACAACAATAACACGCGATATGAGTCGAACTGCTTGTAAGCAAGCAAGACGTCGCATCAGACGGCACTGCAAACATTAAGAAATGAGTGTTTGTTTTGTGGCTCGTTTTATGCTTAACTCGAAAGGCAGTTGAGTCGGTTGACAATTGATTCGAAAGGCAATAGTTTCGTATTCAACTACAACCGTTTACTTACAGTTTGTCTCGAATCTTTTTCAAAACGTTACACTGCAGGTTTCTCCAATGGTACTTCTTTAAAAATAATTTCGGTAATTTCTTATGAAAATGTGTGTAGGAATACAATACAAATATTGTAAACAAAAGTTTAGAATTAAGTGCAAAATTCAGGAAAATTCCGCGAATTATCAGAAAATACTTGAGATTGTTACTAAGAATTTTTAGAGTGTTTTCGAGTATGCAATTTTATAGTTTATTGACTTTTAGTATGATAAGATAACAATATTAAGCTTCTGATTTAATTACCCGATTTTTGGAATTTTTTTTAGCCGAAATGCTAAGGTCGATTTTTTTTATTGGCTAGAAAATAAATGGCCAGAAATCAGGTAATTAAATTAGAGGTTTAAGATTGATATCTTATTATACTAAAATTCAATAAACTACAAACCTGCATGATCTGAAAAACTCAAAAAATCCCACTACGATCGGAAAAACCGGTCGTTAAAGAATCTCACTAATGGTATTTTTCTCATGATTTGCTTTTTTTCTTTCATATTTTTTTTTTAATGAATAACGGAAAAATTGGTATGCATAAATTTTGCATCTTAACACATAGTATGCGGACAATTTAATTTTTTCAAGCGTATTTAGCATACCTAATCATTGTTTAAAATATATGAAATTTTTTCAAGGAAAGGCAAAAGCAGAAAATAGCTACCTGCTACTGCCGGGTGAATTCGCAATCCCTTTTGCAAGTACATATCGACAGCCACACTGCAAAACCCCGTAAGTCACTATTTTTCCAAAAATAAGGTTCTGAGCCTTTCCCATAGATCGTGATATTTCGCACATTAAAATTCAGTCAAAATCGGGTTACAACTTCCCGTTTCTTTCCAGTGGTGAAATGAAATAACCGTCGCTCATATACGTATGTTATAATTATCACAGTTTTTTCCCTCTCCTGAAAACTTTTTGGTTTTGAACATACAGGGTTTTGCAGTGTGGCTGTCGATATGTCCTTTGTGTTTATTTAGTTAACGAGTTTAGATACCCAAATTTAAAACAAATAGTCAGCCTTTATGCAATTCTTCAGTTGTTCAAGCGCAATAAAAAATCTACCTACTACTGTTCATTCTTAACTAGCCTATTCAATACAAAGAGTTCGCAAATTTCTATGACCATATCCACTTACATATGTACATACTTACATATGTATGTATGTACATTTATATGAGTATTTACCAAAAAATAGGAAGCAGGTAGTATTATTTTGTGTATGTTGCTTTACGCAAATTGAACAATTTACACATGTGAACATGAAAAATCAGCACAAACCCGTACCTTCCTTAACATAATATACACTATCTATAATGAATTTCGGCCCTGGAATATTTTTCTTAAAGCCCTAGCTCAAAAATGTAACTGCAATAAAAATATAAATGTACAAATAGATATTTATTTACAGTAACTTTTTGAAAATGTAACCGATTTCTGGTTGAATATGTTGTCTGTATGATTACACGCTATTTTATCTTTTTATTTTAGCTTTTTTCTAAATTTTTGCAGGCATAATTGAAACCAAAGAACAAAATTTGCTTAATCAGGTACATTTGTAAATATTTTTATTCCTTATAATCTAAGTGCATATGAAGATATACATATCAGGTAATAGAACCTTGATAATGCTTATAGAAAAAATAAAATACACAATAATAAAATTAACTTACACCCCCTTCCATCTTAGCATCCTCTTCTATTTTAATTTGTTATGCTTAAAAAAGACAGACCGACAGCTACGATTTAATTGCATGTACCGAATGACGCGAGTTATTTGCAGCATTAAATGGTGTTGTTACTGTTATATCGCTCATCACTCGAAAGACAATAATAATCGAAATAGATCAAACGACTCAACACGAGACCTGCTTCATTGCCGCTCAACTCTTGTTCTCGTTTGTTGTCCAGTGAGTGCTGATCGTTTGCCCAACCGAATCAAAACAAACATAAGCAATAACACCGAATCACAGTGTGTGCATAGAAAAGCGAATCAGCTTGTGCAGTACTTTATTACATACATACATACATATTCATACATACTTATGAGGAGAAGCCATGCGATTATAAACGTTACCGAAAAATTGAGAAATCTTCATTCTCTCTGCCGAAAATTTCTGCGCATTTGGTTTCTTCTACTCGGTGCGTGAAACACTTGCTCAAATTTTCAAATTTTTTGCCCTCATTCCTTTTACTAACCATAGATAAATAGATTTGGGACTCTTCGTTTCGAGAGAACGCTGTCAAAATGCACATTTTTTATAACATTTGTCATTGGTGCCACTCCGTGAAAGTGGAGTAAAACTGAGTATGGGTATCTTCATCATATATTTTGGGAATTTTAAAGGTTTTGCTTTTAATTGGACTTTTGAAGGGGTAAATAAAATTTTCGAAACTTATTTTTCAAAAATATGACAAATTAACGTATCTGCAGGCATAAATAAACAAAAATATATGTACAAATGAAGTTTAAATGCATCATATAACACTGCCATGAGTTGATAATGAAATATTGAATTTATTGATAAATATGGATTGATAGGATCAAAAGCAATATAAAAACCGTTGTTAGGTGCATGGGGGCTGGTCTTCTACTTAAAATTTCTGAAGTTCTTCTAATAAAATCAATAACATAAAGCCAACTAAAAAATGTACTTAAGGTTTTTTGTTGATAAATTTTGACTGGATTATAGTATTGACCTTCCGCCTGCATATTATTATCAGGGACACCGAACCGCATTTTTTAATGTAGCACTCAACATTTTTCATAACTTCTACCCTGTGACCCCAAAGCTAAAGAGTTACCGACTATTTCGGTACATTTTTTCGTTGCCTTAGTCTGGCCTTCTGCGAAATGCCATTTATTTTGACTCTCCTGCTCTCCTGCATTGTACAGAACAAATTTTCAAACATTTTTGCACGCCATAAGTGCAAAATCACCTAGAAATAGTAGGGTAATGTAAATTGGCATACATACATTATGTTGGTGTAAAACTGATAATATGAAGTATGTATAAGTAAAAGTTAAAGAAACAGTTGAAAGAAGTAAATTAAAAAATTTTAAATATTATAATTTTGTCACTTAGAAAGTTGTTCCGGAGGATGCTTCAATTGCCTACCTCATGGGTGCTGTGGAAATGGCAAGACCTTTACTTTAGTACCAACTCACCAATTTGCTTCTTCTGGCAAATGTTTCGTTTGTTGGTTAGAGCCTTTGTGGATCAAATTAACGCACGTGAGCGTAAGTGAGTGGAGCCTTCTATAACGTACGAAAAGGCGTTCACGGACATTTATCAATTGAGCTCTTATTTTCAATAAAATTTAAAACAATTTAATATCGAGATGATAAAATTAGCATATTTGCGACCTTTAGGGCCGTTTTCACGACTAGGCGTCAAATTTTTCAACTTTTTTTTTATATTCACCAAATTTTTGGAAAGGGCGACTGATATAAACCAGTTATACGAAGAAAAGTTGTTTAAGTTCACGAAGAAGTCTATGACATGCTATATCTCCTGTGACAAAACTAAACCAAGTAAGTAGCTCTCCCGCGACTTATGCAAAACGGAATAAGTCTTAGTTATTTTTCCACCTACTTACTTGGTATTGCATTTGTCACGGGAGATATGTATGTATGTTAAAGAAAAGATTGTGGCCAGGAAAATAAGTATTTTATTTCAAAGTTTTATTTTTAGAGGAGCTGAAGAAAATTTAAATTGGTCGAATTTCGACCAGGGGCGATACTAGTATATATTATAAGTCTAACTATGTTGTTTGTATATGTCCATGAAATTTAATTTTATTTATTGAAATATTGACGGAGTAGAAAGGAGTGGTGGGTCTGATGGTGGACTTTCAAACATTGCTAAGTACCGTTTTTGCCATCTCCTATTAATGATTACTGGTCTTTAATGGACGGATTTTTTTTAGTTAGTTGTCAGACTACCCGTCTTCAGAGTAAACCAGCTTTTATGAGAGCCACCATCAATGTCTCCAATATTTCTGCCTCTAGGCATTAGGTACTGGAGAAAAATGCGAACAGAGGATTTAATAAGTTAAACTAATTTAAGATGGTCGAATTTCGACCACGGGATATACTAGTATGTATAATTAAATTAAACAAGCGTACAAATTTTTTTTAAATTTACAATAATGAATCTATTAATTTAAATTACAATTGAATCAGCTGATCTTCCCTGTAGGAACACTATCGGTTAGAATACCAATAACGTTAGAATATCGGTTATATCGATGAAAGTTATCTTGTTATGAGTAGTTATTTTGTTATTTTATTAAAATGGCATATCTATAAATTTTTTGATTCGTCTATTTGTGGACCTTTTTTTTTGGTTACAATTGTGGATTCAATCTCGGGATCGCCGATAATTACTTATTTTTATTTTATATTATTTTTTGTTATTTAAATACTTTTTTTTTAAATATACATATATAAATGATTTAAAACCTACAAATATTTTAATTTTAAAATTTGCATTTTCAACCCCAACTACATTTTTAGTGCATTTCAATTTTTGTTTCAAGCTTTGTTATTTTAAGTTTACATAATTTTTTACTTATGTTTTCCAGAAACAGCATTTGGCCTATCGGAACGAATTGGGTATACATACATAGTTTGATATTTATATAAAATGCTTTGTTTGGTGATTTATTTTTATTTACTTTTGGATGTCGCTTTTTCTTGAATATAATCTAAAAAAGGCTTTAAGTTTGTTTCCGAAATCCTCTTTCATAAATACTTTTGCTTTTCTTTCACTTTCCTTTCCCGTAATGTTTACGGTTTTCCTGATACTAATTTAAGGCTATGTTCACCCGCAGCGATAACAGATAGTTCCAATGACTTAGTTGAAAACGTAGAAGTGATAAGTTAAGTTGGACAAAACGAAAACGACAATTTTATAGAGCTAGGTGTAGAAGACTTCACTCCCGTACTTTTTCCAACCCAAGCGGTAGTTAAAGCATCGAGCTCAACCATTAATTTGGGAGGGGCTCATGCTTCTATAAAGGAGTTCCTTAATCGTGAAGAATATTCAGATTCTTCCTCTTTACATAATTCCGTTTTAATAAAAACTTGGGCCAATAGTCGTCAATCCCAGACATATTCATATTTAACCGATGAAACTCCTAGAAAATGAAAGTATCGGGAAGTGGTAGATAGCCAACATGAGGAATTGGAACCAGTGTTGCCAGGATGCAATTTATTTTGGAGCTAGATTCGAGAAAAAAGAGAGCTAGAAAAGAGCTAGATTAGAAATCCAAAACATGTAAAAAAAACACCTAAAAAGCACTTAAGTATTTTGTATGTAAGTTTTTACCTTCATTTCATACTAGCAGGGTACCCAGCTTTGCGAAAACAATTTACAGGCTGAAAAGGTTCAGAGCAATATTTATTTTCCCATATTATATCCCGTTTATGTCTACGGCAACCAACTAAAGTAAAGGCGTTTTTTAATAGTCTAACTTTGACATTTTGTCATCTCCCCTCTATTTGACTCTTTAGATGTGCCCAAACATTCCCCAAGTCCCCAGATATTTTTCAAAGAAATTTCAAATATACAGACACAACTTATTCAGAGTTTTATTATAGTATAGATATGCTGATACCCACAAAGGACGGCCGTGTACCTATGTAATCGATTTTTGATTTAGCTGAAATTGAAATAAAGTGAACAAAAATTTTAGAAAGGCACGCTTGGGTTTTTTTTTGACAAAGTAAGTGAATTTTTCTTAATATAAAATTATGTAAGAAAAAAATTGCATAGTTACATACCTCGCTAAAAATCAGTATATTTTTTTTGTTTGGCGTTCGATTTTGATAAAACAAAGTGCAGGTCCCTTTTTAAGCTTCAACCAGTTCACTAGTGAAACTCTCATTAAAATGCATTCCTCAGTTTCCGAGATCCTTAAGTTCAAACAGACAGACAATAATTTTAAAAATGGATCAGATGAACTCTATAGCATTCCCCAAGTCATCCCCAGTCATTTTTTCAAAGAAATTTTTAAGTTACGACTTTTCTAGCGATTTATATTATACATATGTATGTATATAAAATTCTCGTGCCACAGTATCCGTTCCCATACTCCTCCGAAACGGCTTGAACGATACTCATGAATTTTGTGAACGTAATTATTAGGTCTGAGAATCGGCCGTTATCTATTTTTCATTATTCCGGGAAGTGGACCAGGGACCGAAATATTCCAAACTTTTTATTTATCGTGCGATTTCTTCCATAAATTTGGGAAGAACAACGTCTGCCGGGTCCTTCTGGTTATAGTATAGATTTAACTATAACAATGTTTAAAACGTATAAAAAGTATAACTAAGTCAACAAAAAAAAAAATAAGTGTGTTCTAGAAAAATTATCGAGCTTGATAAATAGTTAATAATAATAATAATAATGCCCAACGGATTACCCTTTGAAAGGCTTTGGTTTGTTAATCGTCGAGATCTAAAACTGCTCAGCTACAGAGAAAACCTCATCAGCTAAGTAAAAAAGATTACACAATTAATAAATCATTAGTTGACAGCGAAAAGCTTATTGTTAAGAAGAAAGATAAGAAACAAAGTATATGAAAAAAAAATTGTTGCTATGTATTTAGGATAGAAAGAATTGACTTTTTTATGCTGCATAGTGAGTCTGAAATATCAAACGTACCAGAATGAGAGTTATAATCTTGACACAAACAACGAAAAGGCTCATTTAATTCAAAATTAGTTCGGCACTGTTTCAAGATAAGTGGTTTAAAATGTCTTGATGGACGAGAAGGTACATTGAAGTTCACTTCGCTCAAAAGAAACGGGCTTACGATTGAACCATTTAGTAATTTAATCATGAAGACAATTCCAAGCATTTCCCTCCGACTAGAAAGGCTGTGAAGATTAATTAGTTTTAAGCGACTCGTATACGATGGCAAATTATACAAGGGATCCCAGTGAAGATCTCTTAAGGCAAATAGATAAAAATAAAAATTGTTTTTGAACTGATTCTAAGCGATCCACGTGGACCTGGTAACGCGGGCTCCAAATTATAGAACCGTATTCAAGTATCGGTCTGACTAATGTAGTAAAGAGAGTTTTAGTTACATAAGGGTCGCTAAATTCTTTAGACCATCGTTTAACAAATGCTAGAACGCCTCTAGGTTTATTGACTGTTACGTTAATGTGGCAGTTGAAACTGAGTTTGTAATCCATAGTAACCCCAAGGTCAACAAAATCATACATTTGCCCAAGACTATAATTGTTAATTGTATAGGAAGCTGGCTGTGAAATTCCTCTCGAAAAACGCATGTATTTATATTTTTTTAGATTAAGCGGCATATAATTTAAATTGCACCAAGTAACTAGTGTATTAAGATCTGATTGAAGCTTATTGCTATCTTCGGATGATGCGAATGACATGAAAAGCTTTACATCGTCGGCATACATTAACATTTTCGAAAATTCTATTACTGTAGAAATGTCATTTATAAACAACAAGAACAGAATCGGGCCCAGATGGCTTCCTTGAGGAACTCCAGAGGAGACATTAATAACATCGGATTCACAATTTTTAAACACTACTTTTTGTGTTCTGTCACTAAGGTAAGAAGAGATCCAGCGATTGAGACCCGGCTGGAAACCCAGCTGATCTAGTTTATGAATAAGTAACGAGTGACACACTTTATCGAAAGCTTTGCTGAAATCAGTATAAATAACGTCGGTGTGCAGATTTTTTCTAAAGCCATTTGAGACATGATTTGTAAATTCAAGTAAGTTTGTAACGGTGGACTTTCCCTTACAGAACCCGTGTTGACAGTCAGAAATCAAGGTAGAGATAGGATAAGAAAAAAATATTTCATTTTTAGTAAAACTCAAAAATAATTTTTAGTTTTGCGTCAAAGCCAAATGAAGTCATTTTATTTCTGACTTAGAATTCAAAACGCTTGAAATATTTTTTCTGATTATTTATCATGAAGACAGAATCGGAGGGTAAGGCTGTTCAGAATCTTTAGCAAATTAGCAAAGTGTTTTTTACACACAATTTACTTACCTTCCCATTTTGATTCTTGTTCGCAAAATAAACATATGGCATTTAGAAATGTTACTCAACAAAGTTAACCGATTTAGGTATTTGTTATCGGTGAGGGAAACTGAGTTACACAATGAAACAAATATAATAATTTCGACGTCGATTATAAAAGAAATATAAACTTTCTTCATTTTACAATACAATTTGTCCAAACAAATTTGGAGACAAAAAAGAGCTAAAAATGAAAAAAGGACTAGAAAAAGAGCTAGAGTTGAGCTAAAACAGAATTTTGGAGCTAAACGCCAAAAAAAAGCGCTTGATCTAGCTCTAAAAGCACCAAAATGGCAACACTGATTGGAACTGTTTCGTTATAAGGCAGAGGTCGGCAAAATGATATGTGCGAGTGTATTAGTAAACGGGAGAGTAACTTCGCTGCAGTGGTGCTAAGAACAAAACTGTCACGTCAGTTGCTTAACCGACATCAAGGAAGTAACAACTCAATCGTGTTGATGCCTAAATTCTATGAAAATATTTATGCGCGACTAAAAATGACTGCTAAGCATTTATTTATGATTCCAGATGCCTTTTGGCAAATGCAATGTATCTTGTGTTGTGCTTCTTTGGGGAACCGGGAATATAATACTAAGAGACATTATAACTCTTTTCATAAAGATTTTGATAAATATGAGGGCGTGGAAAGAGACAATATTTTTTTGGAAAGAAAGAATATATTCAAAAGTATAAGCAAAATGAAAATGAAAAATGTAGAAAGGCGAAAACCATGTTAATGTGCCAATAGCCGTCAGTCCCAGACAGATTCATTCCTAGAAAGTGAAAGTATCGGGAAGTGGAGAAGTGGTAGATAGCCAACATGAGGAATTGGAACTGTTTCGTTATAAGGTGACAGTACTAGAAAGGAGGGGAGTAGATTTACAAAACCATTAAAATTTTTCGGTATACAGAGACAATGATGACTATATTGAAGAGTTATAATAATAATAATTCCCATCGGATTACTCACATAACGCGCGGATTGTTCGTTCATGCCGAGTCGTTGAAAGGCTTTGGGTTGTTAATCGTCGAGATCTAAAACTGCTCAGCTACAGAGAAAACCTCAGTAAATATGAGATAGATTACACAATTAGCAAATAACACTGGTCGACGGCCAAAATTTACCAGAGACGCCGTTATGAAATTCGTATGTAAAACCACCACCTGATTTCGAAAATCGAGTTCATTTTTCATTCTATGGTACCGTTTCAGATTTTTGTTATTTTTTTATGAAAAAATGTGAAAAAATTACTCTTTGCGAGGGCTGCATTCCAAAACCACAACTTTTTTTCCAGATATTTTTTCTTTACGTAACGTTTAATTAGAAAAAAGATAAGCTATCATCGAGGAAAATCGATACAAAACTACGTAAGTTATAAGCGATAAAATAAAAATACCCAGGTACATATATTAAAGGTATAAAGAGCAAATGGGATATTATCCGGATAAACGAATAACACCATAACAATGATAATACTTTTTCTTTAAATAAATCAGATAGTACTTTTAACACCCGAGATGTTTTTTACTTGTTCCGAGTATAAATATGAGTTAATGCGCCTTAACATTTCATAACATCTGCAAGGCTCGTCGGAGATAATTCAGTTCATAAGTCAAATTTCAAAACCGTGTTTAATCAAAAAAAAAAATAAAATGAATAAAAGGACGCAAGAATTTGAGTGTAATAACGATGCAGATATGTTCTGTGTCATGTGTGACCAATATACTATCATAAGTCGACTACGAGTGTTCTCAGATCGTATCAAAACTTTATAATCCAAGTATTTTGGCATTGAGCCTAAAAATGCTGAAAAACCATGGACACCGAACATTGTGTACATCGTGTCGAGTAGAATTGATTCAGTCGGAATAATGACAACAAATAAAATTTGATGCACTAATGACATGGAGAGAACCTACTTACAGTTCAATAGAGTGTACAGAAGTACTTGGCGTTGGAAGATGAAGAAGATTAACCTATGCCAGCATACCTACAGTGACATTACCAGTACTACATTGAACGGCAGTTGCGGATCCAATTCCATTGTCAATAGTATTATCTGAGTCTGGGGAATCAAGTTGTACTGAATTTCGCATGGGAAACGAGAGAAAGGTTCTGTCACAAGCACAACTTAATGATTGGACAAGAAATTTGGAACTAGCCAAGCAAAAGACCGAGATCCACACTTCTCGTATGCGCAACATTTCAAATTTGTGTCATCCGATGTTAAGGTGATATATTGTAGAACTCGTGACGAACCATTTTTCAAACCCTGTACCAAGAAAAACAGTATATTCTACTGCAACGACATTCCTGGCCTATTCGAAGGGTTTGGTCAAACATATCATTCAAAAGAGTGGCGATTGCTCATAGACAGCAATAACCTGAGTTTGAAGGCTGTATTGTTGCATATTGGCAACAAAAAGCCTTCTATCCCGATCGCACATGCAATAAATACAAAAGAAACCTACGAGTAAATGCAAAAGCTACTGAAATTTATCAAATATTAAGAGCATGATTGAAAAATATGTTCTGATCTCAAAGTTGCTGCAATGCTATGCGGTCTACAAAGTGAGTACACCAAGCACTGTTGCTTCCTCTGCAAGTGGGATATCCGAGCTCGTAAGGACCTCTACGTCAAAAAAGATTGGACGGAAAGAGTCAAGGTTACTGTTGGTGTGGATAACATCAAATACACCCCTCTTGTCAAGAAAGAGAAAATCATACTTCCACCCTTACAGATCAAGCTCGGTCTCATTAAAAACTTTGTAAAGGCTTTGGACAAAGTAGGTGAAGCATTCGACTATTTCAAAAGAATTTTTCCAGATATTTCTCAAGCCAAGATAAAGAAAGGTATTTTTGTAAGTTCAAAATTCAGAGCATAGCATTGAGGTATACGTTGAAATTGCGCAACCTGGGTATTTTTATTTGATCACTATACCTTACGTAGTTTTGTATCGATTTTCTTCGATGACAGCTTTCTCTAATTAAACAGAGATTTACGTAAAGAAAACTATATCTGGAAAAAAAGTTGTGGTTTTGGAATGCAGCAAAAAAAATGTATGATGCAATTAAAGCAAACTTTATCGTCTTTTTGATTTTGCAAACCTTTTTGCAATTGCTTGAGTTCGTGAGATATACGTAATTAAAGAGAGCCATCTTTGTGGTTCTTTCGAATAACGGTAAATTGCAAATATCTCAAAAACGGTAACATAGAACAAAGTGAGCGCGGTTTTCGAATTCAGTGGGTGATTTTACATACGAATTTCATTGCCGCGTTTCTGGTAAAGAGAAAAAGTTGAAATTCGTGGTCCAGTGTAATTAGTCTGAAAATTACTCCTATTAGACAATTTTAATTAATTTCTTATTTACTTCATTGAAAAAGTTTATTAAGGTCCTGGAACGCTGTCTTAGAATACTAATTTCTTGCTCTATTATATTCCAGGGCGTCTTGTCAGCAAATGCAAAGTCCAAGCGACTCGAAATGGCGTCGAAATTTAGGACAGTGCCGTAGTTTGGCAATGTGTCATTTGCATCCTGCGTTATCTTCTTTCGCAAAATTGTCAAGGCAGCAAAATATTTTTTACTTCCCGTAGCTTCGCGGCAGCTTGTATCATTATAAAGATTTCCCTTTTGGACACTTTACGCTATTCTGACTTCCCCTACACTTCCACAATAATATAATCTCTTATATCTTAAGCTGGAGGGACTATTTTCCATTCATAAATTTAAAAAAATTTCAAAGCTTAATAATATTATACATATACAGATTGGTTGGATTTTTGAACTCGTTCTGTTGGTCTCACAACTGTTTATTAATTTCTTCCACTGAGTATTTCTGCTAAACTCGTTTTTTGTTTTTACTTCTCTCCCTACTTGTATTTATGTTAGATTGTAACGATTTCACACGTTTAATGGGTGTTCTGTTCATAATTTCCACGATTTAACAGCAAAAGAAGGTCGAGCTGCAGAATGTAGTAGATAGGTTTCCTTCATTTGAGAAGTTAGGTCTGGCTCAAACAAAGGTAGCCGAACACCATATTGACACGGGCGACGCGGTTCCAATAAATGGCAAGTATTTTCCTCTTTCGCTACCGAGGCAAGCCGAAGCTTTTAGTGAGATAGATAGGCTAGTTATCGAGGAATCGAACTCGCCGTGGTGTAGTCCGGTGGTGTTGGTGCGGAAACCAGGAAGGTCCGGCTTTGTATTGATTCTAGAAAAGTCAACGTGGTTACGAAAAAGGACTCATACCCGTTGCCGCATATTAATGGGCTATTGACCAGGTTGAAGGATACCCATTACATCAGAGGTGTCGACCTGAAGGACGCATTCTTTCAAATCAAATTGACGGAATCATCAAAAGAAAGGACAGCGTTCGCAGTTCCGGGGAAGCCTCTCTACCACTTCAAAGTGATGCCATTTGGGATATGCAACGGGCCGCAGACGATGAGCAGGCTGGTGGACAAGGCCATTCCTTCGCGTTTACGGGAGAATCTCTTTGTCTACTTGGATGACCTGATGGTATACAGCACTAACTTTGAGGACCACCTCACACTTAACGTAAATAAGTGTAAAATAAATTTTGTCAAAAGGAAATTTAATATTTAGGGTACTTGATAGGTAGCGGGTGCTTCAAGGTAGACCCAGGGAAAACAGAAGCAGTTAAAAGTTTTCCGATCCCGAAGGCACCTCTGCAGGTGCTTAGGTTTGTGGGTATGGCAAATTGGTACAGGGCATTTGTTACAAATTTTGCTGATTTAGCAGGCCCTTTGACCGATTGCCTTCGGAAAAAGCTAGGACCATTCAAACTTACCCCTGAGGCAAAAGAGGTGATTGATGACGCAAAAGGATTTGAGTGGTAGGTTGGCTAGGTGGTCGCTTCTGCTTCAAAGATATGCCGAATACTCGGATTTAGTCCGAACGATTTTAGATACCAAAGAGGCACTACCGGATTTACGTGTAAGCGAGGGCGTTGTTTTCAAGTAGGTCAAATTTCGCAAGGGTGTGTAGGATGAGGAGGATTCACTATAACGTTTACGGTTAACGGCCGGGTTAATGGAGGAGGCAATACGACTTGCGCATAACGCGAACAGGAGCTACCACGGAGGATGGCAAAAAACTGTGGAGCGCGGTCGGCAGAACTACTTCTCGCCAAGCCAAACTAAGGACGTCCGGGAGTACGTACGCAAGTGCGACATTTGCAAAGCGGTAAAAGTAACAAATCAACAAGCCAGGCCACCCATAGCGAATACCTTTACTTCGGAAAGACCATTTCAGCGGTTCTATTGCGATTTCCTGGGACCTTATCCGAGATCGAAGCGTCGAAATCAATTTCTTTTTATTTTATTGGACCATTTTTCAAAGTGTGTTTGGTTGAAGCCCATGCAGCAAGCGACGACGGTAAATTTTTCCAGTTGAATGGGTCCCTCAGTATATCCCCAGAGACAACGGTAAATAATATGAACCAATTTCTAGAGAGCTACGGAGTAACCCACATAAGAACAGGTGTATACTTACCGCAGGCTAACGCGTTTGAACGCGTAAATAGGGAGATTGTTTCAAAAATAAGAATTTTTCTGACGAATAAACAGGATCATACTGATAAGCATATACCCGAAATACTATCAGTTTTGCGAAGTGATTTTCATACCTCAATGCAGGGCTCTCCATACTTTGCATTATATGATCAAAACATGATTCAGCACGCATCGGCATACAACATATTAGGTAAACTCGGCGCTCTTGCGCAAGATGAAATCCCAATAGTAACTAGGGCAGATAAGTTGTCAAATATTTGCGAAAAAATTCCTAGAAATTTAGATTCTGCAAAAGATAGGAGTAAGAGTATATAACAAACGCTCTAGACTAGTGAAGAATAGGGAAGGTCAGGAGGTTTTTAGGAAAAATTTTGCTTTGAGTAACTTCAAACAAGGCATAAACGCCAAATTCCTGCCGAAATATCTTAAGTGTCGAGTTCGTCGGAAAATAGGCAATGCGTTGTGTGACTTGGAAGATCTGACAGGAAAATTGATAGGCCGTTTCCATGCTTCGGATATTCGTCCACAATAACCACAATTTTGACATTTGTAAATTTTTTTTTCTTTCCACTTGCATTTTCATCGTGTCGTTTTGGCAGTCGGGGACAACTCGCGCAGTATTCTCCCCGAGCATTGACCCAGAAGGGAGTCCACATGTGCTTCCACAGGCAGCATTGGATAACCTGGCAATCCTCATAACCAGTTTGTCTTTCGGAGTTTGGACGAGTTCTACATAATCAAAATGTCTACCGCCGCGAAGCATGTTAACTAAGAAACAAAAATAATTCTCCGTTTTCCGATATCGAAATGTATATTGCCGTTTAAGTTTAGATAATGGAACAAAATTAACTTCTGCGTTTTTCTCAAGCTCAACTTCAGTGGGTACAAAACCACTATTAAAACGTCCCTACGCTGCAATGCGTTTTGAACTATGAAACAAAATACTTCAAATTTTTTTCCCTTCTCATTTGCTGGCGGATCTTCTGTGCCCAGCTAGCTTGTGGTAGAATTAGATAGTCTTATCTAGTCGTGCCCCACTTTTTTTTATCTCAGAATGGCTTTGTTGCAAGTAACCTTTTTCCTGTTAGCTTCATCGACCGGTCTTCGAAGCGAAGCAGGACTGTTATGGTATGCTTCCAACTTATAGTCATTTTTATTTGGTTGAGTTTGATTGGTAAGACTCACTGCGGTTGGATATGTGACAGTTTAGATTCACCCTGCGGTTTGTGGCGTGATTCTTGCCGAGGTGGCACCACCAAATGGTTCCATTAAATGGAAAAGGCACTAATAACGGAACTTTCAATTTCCAGACAAACAAGTGCTTGATGGGTTCTCAGTGTGGCCAGAAATAAATAGTAGGGTGAATCAGATTGCCCGAAATGTCAAATTGAATTAAATTTACAATTGTCATCAGATAAATAGCGTTTAATTTTTATGTTGGAAATTTATGTATACTAGGGGGTAACTAATCGACTAACAAGGGTAGGGGGACACATGGGGTCCCGTCCTGATTCCTGACATTGACTCGATTAACAACTGTCATATCGCCAAAATAAAGTGTAACAAAAAGTGCAATAAAGTATTAGTTAAATGTAAAAGCATTTATAAAGTTGGAGTTAAACCACTTTAACGCGCATTATCAATGGAAGGGTCGGATGAGGAGTTTCATGTGTCCCCTATCCTAAAACCCAGTAACGTCGGGGGTTCGGACTTAATCAAAATTCTAGTAATCTAAATACTTAGTGTATTTTACTCAAATCTACTACGCTTTTGATCCCATATAATAGAACCACATTTCGATTTTTGTTCCATACGTGAAAAGTTACTCTTAATAAACGTAACTAAAGAGCAAAACTGTAGTAGAAGGGAAAGTACAAAACCCCGTTTTTTTAAGCGTTAAAGTAAAAATGTAACTAAAATTCTTTCATTTTTAAGTAGTTCCTGCAGGCTAATGCGCATAAGACATACTATGGAAAAGTAAAATCACACGTTTCACTTTAATTTCAATAGCATAAAGTCCTTTTTTTTTGTCTCGGAAATCGGACTGTACGTTTACCAAATTTGGCAGTACAAAAACAGTCCCTAAGATGATAATAAAAGTCCGAACCCTGATGGCAACCGCCAATCGTGGGGTTCCACCTGGCAACAATCGCGCTACCTCGAGTTGGATAGCGGAATTTTTCCAATGCGCAGTCGCCATCGAAAAAAAATGTCCAACACCGACATTCGCTTGACCATTCCATTGTCAAATGTATAGTTGTTGTAAAGGCGAACGGACGCGCAATTATTGGCAAGCTTTTTTTTTGTGTGTAAAAGAAGAAAACATATAAAGTGAATGTTAACCGAAGAACCTAGAAAAGTGGCTTTTAAGTGAAAAAATAAAAGTGAACGTCCAACATAAATGCTGTAGCTTTAAAACGCACCAAGATCGATGCGCCGTACTATCGATTAAAATAATTAATATATAGAAGCATAAAACATTTTATGGTATATAGAGGAGGCCATACGTAAGTATAATATACACATATATGTATGTTCAGTGTCGGACGGAACAATCGTGCTCCCGTTTTATCATCAAGCTGAAACGGAGACGTCCTGCAAATAAAGTTTCGGATAATTTCATTTAAAACTATCACTTGTGTTGTGCCAAATGTCGTTCAAGGGTTTACTGAGGGCTTTGCACAAAGTTCGGAATGATTTAGCAAATTTTTAATTAAATTTTGAATTTCTACCTGGGCACTATAAAGAGGTTCTGAGTGCGCGTTTTTGTGGGCATTAATTTTGACTACTATAAGGTGCAAGTACTGAGTAGGTCCAAAAGCGCCTTGATTTTTAATACATTTTTTTTTTGAACTAAGTTATGTATTTTCTGCACATAAAAAAAAAAAAAAGAATGTTGTAATTTCGTGTATGAAGAAAAAATGCATATGAAGAATTTGCAAGTTTCATGGTGATGTTACAGCTGCTTAGGACTTGCACTTTGTTTAGTCAAGTTGGAAGGGCTACGGAGCCGCATACTACGAGTTTTTCCAAGGTGCCGAAGAAGAAGGTTCGGGGGTTGGGTTGGAGTTTGCAGAATTGTTCTGAATTTTGTGCAAGGGGTTCAAAAATGTCTTTAGTGGTATTCATTACAACGTAAACGATGTTTGTGAATCGAAATCGCATATGAAAGACGTTGTTGTTGTAGCTCGGCGATTTGTAGTTTCGTCCGATACTATATATCAATCAAGTAAAAAAAATGGAATATTTAAGACTTTAATATGTGCAAGAAATTACTTAAATATGACCGCTGAGTGGAAGGCCGCACAATCTCGAAATTTAGTTCAAAATGCACACATTAATATGGGTGTTTCCTGCGTTGTTGTTGTTGTTGTAGCGCTACGTTGCCCTGCCTAGGTATTCAGTATCTACCCAATATTGTCATCAAACTCTTCTAACGGAAGTCCTAGAAACCTAGCGGGTTCAACAGGGGTGGACCAGAGGGATATGGGTGTTAGAAGAGTAGGCTCGGTTGAGCAGACAAAAATATGATTTGTATTATGGGGGGACAAGCCGCATGCCGGACAAACATTAGGCAAGTCGGGGTTCAGTCTGGATAAGTAAGAGTTTAACCTATTGCAATATCCAGACCGGAGCTGAGCCAGCATCACCCTAGGCAGCACGCGCTCCTCTTCGGCAACGGGTGGAGTTGTTGCCTGAAGAACGGCGTTCGCCGGGAGAGAGCCGACAAGAGAGTTTACCGAATTTGTATGGATGAGGGTGAGGGCCTGCCGGTGCACCTCAGGATCAAATGGCGTGGAAATCAGGTGCCGGATCTCATCGAAGTGTTTGCGTAGATGGCTCCTTATGCTCGCTATGCTCTTTAACGGCGAGAATTTTCGCTTCATTATGAAGGTGATGCTCAGGAGACATAAGAAGACACCCAGTGGCGGTACGAAGGGCGGCGTTCTGGCAGACCTGTAGCCTCGTCCAGTGTGTGTCAGCTAGCCCCGGCGACCATATTGGAGTCGCGTAGCTCAGTACCGGCTGACCATTTGCTTTACATGTAGCTAGTAATGTTTCTTTGTCTTTACCCCAAGTGCTGCCAGCTAGCGACTTGAGGATTTTGTTACGGCTTTGGACTTTATTGGCAATTGCGGTTACATGAGCGCCGTATTTGAACATGTTATCAAACGTCACCCCTAAGATTTTGGGGTGTGAGACAGTTGGTAGGTTGACACTCTCAACGTAGACGTCTAATTCCATGTTCACTTGGCCGAGGACTTATTCGGTGACAATGCCAGGTTTCTCCCGGCGAAGAATTCGGACACGGCTGGGAGGTATGAGTTTATGCGAGAGCAGAGTTCTTCAACGGAAAGGCCTGTTGCCAGAATCGCACAATCGTGGTGATGGCGTTCAGCGCGGTGGTGGTGCTGGGATTTTTGCGAAATCCATGCTGATGTTCGGCGAGCCGAAGGTTTGCGGTGAAAACCGGTAACAATATAGATTCCAACACCTTCTTGGCAAGAGGAGAGATATCGGGCGATATGACTCCCCTACGGCAGCTGGCTTGCCAGGCTTTAGTAGTGGGACCACCTTTGCCTGTCTCCATCTTTCAGGAATGACAAAGGTGGACAGGGAAAGGTTGAAAATGTGTGTAAGGTATCTTATGCCTTCGTCGCCGAGGTGTTTCAGCATCAGCATGGAAATGCCATCGGCGCCAATATATTTGGTGTTCTTAGATCTCCGAATTGCCTCATGAACTTCTGTTGTGGAGATGGCAATGGGCGCATAGCTGTTTTTGTGTTTATGTGCTTCCCTGGTGGCTCGGCGAATCTCTTTGTTCAACGGAGGATGCATTACAAATTGTCGGCAGAAAGCGCTCGCGCATCTTTTAGGCTTCGACTGAACCTTATCACCGAAGGCGATGGATATTTTGTCGTTAGTCGGGTTGGACAAAGACTTCACCGTCGATTTATTTGAGGATCCGTAGGGCCAAGGCGTCTTATATGGCCACGTTCATTTGCGAGGGGGGGCGATCGATAGAGAGCACTATGGGTAGGTGGTCTGAAGCAAGCGTCAGCATCGGTCGCCATTCAACGCAGTTTATAAGGCCTGCGCTGACTATGGTGATGTCTGGCGAGCTAGAGCAATTTACCGCCACTCTAGTGGGGGCATCCCCATTTACCGTGCAGAACGTCGAATCATCTATTTGGTCAGCCAGCTCCTGTCCCCTACCATCGGCCTGCGTTGAAGTCACCAAGGATGATGCGGTTCTAGCCCCTGAGTAACGCACGAATGTCGGGGTGATAATCCCTGGGACAGCAGGTGACAGGAGGTGTGTAAATGTTTATGATTTCAAGGTCGACATCGCCTGACCGGACAACCATACCTTGACGTTCTAAGGTGGTGTCCCTCAGGTCGATGTCAGGCTCAAATAGACGATACTGCACAGATTGATGCGTAATGAATGCCAGGCCACCCCCAAGCCCTCTCGCACGGTCATAACGGTGTACATTGTATCCGTTGCAGGTCTGAGGAGAGGACCTTCCACCGAGCTTTGTCTCCTGAATCGCCGCGATCTTGATGTTGTGTCGCTTCATTAAGTTTATCACTTCAACAATTTTACCGGTTAGGTCGTTGCAATTAAATTGCAGGATACCGAAATTCGAAGGGTAGCAGAGTTGATGCTCGGGGTCAAGGACTGGTGCGTATGCCTAGGTGGTAATAGGCTGGGTCGCGCATTACGGCGCAATCTTGAAGTCGAAGGAATCGCGTTACCAGAAGGTAGAGGCGACTCAGACGACGTTGAAGGTTGCGTAGCTCGACAGCATGGCGCAACGTACGTATCAGTCCACAGGTTCCTGTTCGCGAGTCCAGAGCATATAAGCAGGTGACACAGGCCAAGGCAGTTATTGCACTTGACTGATGCCAACGGCGTGTATATTCTTAACCGACAAACAGTGCACGTAGTATAAGGGACCAGGAGCTGAGGGTTGTGGCTTATACTCGTGCTGATACTGAAAGAAAAGGGGTTGACTGAGGGGGTGGAGGTTAGTCCCAAGGTGTGACGCAGTCTAGGGTTCAGCGTGCCTTGGCCGATGTTGTGTGGCGTGGAGGGCGGCTGAGTACTGCAGCAAGGGGCTATGAATGCATCCGTCCAAAGGTTCCTGTTTGGAAGCCCAGAGCACATATGGATGTGGGACAGGCCAAGGCAGTTGTTGCATTTAACCGATGCCGCAGGCGTATATAATCTTTGCCGACAAACAGTGCACGTGGTGAAAGGTACGAGGAGGTTATGTTCCTGACCCACGTGCATGCTGGATGTAGGGGAGGACGAGAGTGGGGACTGAGGTGAGGCGGGAGCAGCAAGGCTGCTGGTCGTGGAGACCGGGCCACTGTTGTGGCCATTTGATGATGGTGGGTGCGGTGTGTGTGCGCCGGAGCGACGGGAACCGCGGGACGCGCTTGCGCGCGAACAACATGGTGCCTCAAAAGTACTGAAAAAAGTAGGGGTTCTGGGGATGGCAGGGTTAAGCCCTGAGCATCCAGATCTGTGCAACCATCTCTTGCATTTACTGCATTGGACGGAATGTGAACGTTTGATATATATTTTCTTCCAGCAGACGCAGCAGATCCAGTCTCTTGGTCCGGGGTTGGATTCGATACCAGCCCGTAACAAGAGACATTGGAGCAACCCTGCTGCAAGGGATTGCTCCGAGGATGACCATTTAGGAGTGGGACTGGACAAATTGGACAGGGTTACACTGAAATAACAGCCCTTGGCCGGGTAAAACCCCGGGTCATTCCGGTACGTAATAATAATAATAATAATAATGCCCAACGGATTACCCACCATATCCCGCGACGCACGGATTGTTCTTTCGTGCCGAGTCTTTGAAAGGCTTTGGTTTGTTAATCGTCGAGATCTAAAACTGCTCAGCTACAGAGAAAACCTCATCAGCTAAGTAAGGTAGATACAAAATAGATGACACAGTTAAGAAATAGTTAGTTGACAGCGAATAGTTATTGTAAAGAATAAAGATAAGACTCAAAGGAGCAAAATGTTGCTATTTATTTAGGATAGAAAGAATTGACTTTTTTATGCTGCATAGTGAGTCTGAAATATCAAACGTACCAGAATGAGAGTTATAATCTTGACACAAACAACGAAAAGGCTCATTTAATTCAAAATTCGGCACTGTTTCAAGATAAGGGGTTTAAAATGTCTTGATGGGCGAGAAGGTACATTGAAGTTCACTTCGCTCAAAAGAAACGGGCTTGTGATTGAACCATTTAGTAATTTAATCATGAAAACAATTCCAAGCATTTCCCTCCGACTAGAAAGGCTGTGAAGATTAATAAGTTTTAAGCGACTCGTATAGGATGGCAAATTATACAACGGATCCCAGTGAAGATCTCTTAAGGCAAATAGTAAAAATTGTTTTTGAACTGATTCTAAGCGATCCACGTGGACCTGGTAACGCGGGCTCCAAATTATAGAACCGTATTCAATTATCGGTCTGACTAATGTAGTAAAGAGAGTTTTAGTTACATAAGGGTCGCTAAATTCTTTAGACCATCGTTAAACAAATGCTAGAACGCCTCTAGGTTTATTGACTGTTACGTTAATGTGGCAGTTGAAACTGAGTTTGTAATCCATAGTAACCCCCGGGTCAACAAAATCATACATTTGCCCAAGACTATAATTGTTAATTGTATAGGAAGCTGGCTGTGAAATTCCTCTCGAAAAACGCATGTATTTATATTTTTTTAGATTAAGCGGCATATAATTTAAATCGCACCAAGTAACTAGTGTATTTAGATCTGATTGAAGCTTATTGCTATCTTCGGATGATGCGAATGACATAAAAAGCTTTACATCGTCGGCATACATTAACATTTTAGAAAATTCTATTGCTGTAGAAATGCCATTTATAAACAAGAACAGAATCGGGCCCAGATGGCTTCCTTGAGGAACTTCAGAGGAGACATAAATAACATCGGATTCACAGTTTTTAAACACTACTTTTTATGTTCTGTCACTAAGGTAAGAAGAGATCCAGCGATTGAGACCCGGCTGGAAGCCCAGCTGATCTAGTTTATGAATAAGTAACGAGTGACACACTTTATCGAAAGCTTTGCTGAAATCAGTATAAATAACGTCGGTGTGCAGATTTTTTCTAAAGCCATTTGAGACATGATTTGTAAATTCAAGTAAGTTTGTAACGGTGGACTTTCCCTTACAGAACCTGTGTTTGACAGTCAGAAATCAAGGTAGAGATACGATTCGTGAGCTGATTGGTAACAATAGCTTCAAACACTTTTGGGATGGCAGAAAGCTTTGCTATGCCACGATAGTTCTCTATAGAAGCCTTGCTTCCGCTTTTATGAAGCGGTATAAGAAACGACTCTTTCCATGCTTTTGGAAAAACACCACACTTTAGTGACAGATTTAACAAATTGGTAAGGGGTTGGTAAATATTGTTAGCACACTTCTTCAAGAAGCATGTAGGAATCCTATCAGGACCGCATTTAAAAGATTCCTTCAAGGTTTTCAGATAAATAAGAACATCATTGGCGCATATAGTTGGACAATTAATTAAATTGTTCCCATGTAGCTCATAGGGATAATTTAGAAAGTCAGAATTAGTGACTGCAGAATAGTTAGAATTGAAAAATTGCGCAAAGAAATTTGCGATATCTTGATTATCGCTAGATGAAATGTCTTTATATTTCATGGCTGAGCGAAATCCCACAACTTTTCGTTTAGAATTTACGAAATCATAAAATGACTACGGATTGCGAATAATGTCTCATTTTGTTTTAGAGATATAGGCTTTATAGCACTTTTTATTCAAGTCGATGTACCTCTTACGTAGAACAGAATACAACAAGTAATGTTTGTTTAACCCCGATTTCTTAAATAATTTGAAAGAACGCGTTTTTCTATTTTTCAGCATCATAAGCTCTTTAGTAAACCAAGCTTGCGTTGGATGATCATATGTTAATTTACGTTTAGGAACAAACTTCTCAAATAAGTAGTAAATAGTTTGATTAAAATGTAAAACGTTTGAATCGATACCGCCACAAAGCTCAGGCCAAGTTAATTTAGACAGGTATCTATTTAATTTCTTATAGTTGGCTTTTGAGAAGTTCAAATCAAAGCTACTACTTGAGCAGCATTGTGTATATTGGCCATTACTTATGGTTTCGTGAAATATTTCCATAGAAGGGTGGTAGACGTCTTCTGGTAAAGCCAACGGATCACAACGATTTACAGAAAATTTGTTTTTATCATCAACATAAATTAAATCTAAGATTTTGCCAAACTTGTTAGCGGTAACATTTATTTGACTAAGGCAGAGATCAGAAATTCCATCCAAAAAGTCATTGAAGCCCAGTTTGGATGGGTTTGGAATAATGTTTCCGTCAGATATGTTCCACGATATATGCGGCAGGTTGAATTCGTAAAACAAACATCGAGTCAGAAGCCTTAGCCAATAAGTTAACAGTTCTGAGCAGAGAGACATGCTGCATGTAGATTGAAAGATCAGATGCTGGAGGGATGTAGCAAACAGATAAGTACATGTACACGTTCTCTAGCTGGATGCGGATGCATTTAAACTCAATGGAATCCGTGTTAGGTACATAAACCTCCTCTGAAGGAATAGAGGAATGAACGGCAAGTAGAACACCACCTCCGACTTTGTTCAAGCGATCATGTCTATAAACTCGATATTCGTTACATAAAAACTCGGAATTGAAAACATGCGGTTTTAGCCAAGTTTCGGTAAAAGCAATTACGTTATAGTTACAATGGAAAGATTTCAAATACAGGCCATTTAATTTGGTATATAAACCTCTGGCATTTTGCTAAAAGATATTCACGGACTTAGTACTTAGTTTTTTGACTCAACATTATTACGAGTGATTTTAGCTACGTTTTGAACATTTCTATTCGGTCTGAACTCAAACTCCCGCACAAGAGCGCCGGGAGGCCAAAAAGAACTGTCCAAAAGAGAGTTAAAATCTTTTCCGGATACATCAATTTTAAACGATGACATATTACGTTGGTAAGCGAAATTAAATTTTCTAACGGTTAAGGTTTGATCTTTAACCTTCGAAGATATATGGTACCTCAAATCATCTTTAGTAGTGTCTAGATGGAACCTAGACACAAAAATTGATTTTTTTTGAGGGACCACAACCAGCTTCCTAGTAATTGGTTCAGGCTCCACCGTTGGAGGTTCCAAAGTTTTTTATTTGTTGACTTTGGGGGGGCTTTTTTGGACGTTGCCCGAACAACCGCGTCAGGTATTGGAGATGCCAAATCAATAAGTTCAATGGCTGGAGGCAGGTTCGGCGCCATTGAAGTAGAAGGCAGATCATCCGTACGTCTGCGCTTGTTTTCGCGATTCTCTTCGCGATTGTCAGGGCATTCCAAGTTAGGCGAACTATCTAGAGGTTTTAAAGTTTTGAAAATATTTTCGTACTTTTTAAACTTTTCAGTCAGCAATGAAAAATCTTTGCTGATTTCAGAAAACCCGTTTCTAATGTGCCTAAAAGTTTTGCATAAGTGAACTTCCGTCGATCGACATTTAGTACAGGACCAGCGCAGGCCTTTTCCATCGTTAATTAAGTCCGCTATTCTACCTGTTAACCCGGCGCATTTTGCGTGGATAAGTCCATCGCACAACCAGCATGCTACAAAGCGTTCGGACTCGCTTTTTATTTGACAGTTTTCAAACATACACGACATTTTAAAAAAAAGTAATTAAAGCACTATATAAAAACAAGGAGATAAGAAATTTAGTTTTATCAAAAATTAAAGAAAATATTAATTTATCAAATGAAAAGAAATACAACCCTGACAGTTTGAAACGCACAGGATTAAGCGACCAGTTTTAGACACACTGTATTTGACGTTTAACAAACCACGCAACCAGCTGTAACAAAAGAGAGATCAAAAAGCAAATCAGCACACAACAACAATTGCAATGTAAAGTACGAGCCTTTCAACTGCAACAAATACAATATGCAAAAAACTCGGCACACACAAATTCAATAGAATGATTTAGACAATTAATCACAATTCAAAGATTTAAGTAATTTTTCACAGCAAGTAGTGAAGCACATTAAGTGTTAAACTCTTTTAACTTTAAATGCAACTTTTAATATTTGGAAATCAAGAAGTTATTTAATTATTAAAGAAAAATACAGAGCAAATAAAAAACACAACTACACAGCTTGACGTTTGCGAAAAGCTGTTGTGGGAATGTATTTATGTCCATACTATACTGCAAACCTGCAGCTGGCCAATCATCAACATGGCTTCCGTAAAAATCACAGCACAACATCGGCATTGAATGCCATCACGACGCAGATTAACATCGGTTTGAACCAACACCAACCAAACCACAGGACGGCTCTCGTGGCACTTGACCTGTCGAAAGCCTTCGACACAGTCAACCATGCCACACTCCTTAACGACCTGGACGAGACACCGCTTCCTGCCGGCCTAAAACGTTGGACCGCCAACTACTTAAACGGTCGGCTGGCGTCTGTGCAGTTTCGAAACGAGAGATGTAGACCTAGAAGAAATAGACAAGGGGTTCCGCAGGGTGGTGTCCTATCACCCCTTCTCTTTAACTTCTACATCTCGAGCCTCCCTCCTCCACCAGAGGGGGTCTCCATCGTTTCGTACGCTGACGACTGCACTGTGATGGCTACGGGCAAAGGACCTTCCACGGACGAACTATGCACCAGACTCAATTACTACCTGCGCGATCTTTCCAGCTTCTTCACAGAGCGGAACCTGACACTGTCCCCGACTAAATCTACGGCGACACTTTTTACCACTTGGAATGCGCAGATGGGGCAGGAGTTGAATGTACACGTAGATGGTGTTCCACTACCTACAGTCAACAACCCCAAAATTCTAGGGGTTACATTCGACAATAGCCTCACCTTCGCTAATCATGCCACCGCAATAGCTTCAAAGGTACAAAGCCGCAACAAGATCCACAAGTCACTGGCCGGCAGTACTTGGGGCAAAGACAAAGAAACCTTGTTGGCCACCTATAAGGCTATTGGCCGACCGGTTATTGATTATGCTGCACCCATATGGTCGCCTAACCTTCACGACACCAACTGGAGGAAATTGCAGGTCTGCCAAAACACCGCCATCAGAACCGCGACGGGCTGTTTGCTTATGTCTCCTGAGTCCCACCTTCACCAGGAAGCTAAAATGCTCAACGTTCGCGAGCATGCGGAACTTTTAAGTAGGCAGTTCCTTCTGAACTGTCATAGACCCAGTCATCCAAATCGACAGCTTTTGGATGAAACTCCACCTCCCAGAGACATAAGGAAACATCTCCGAAAGCATTATGATGAGATCCGGCATCACATCTCGTTGCCGTTTGATCTGCGGGACCATGGGCGGGCCCTAAAGGACCTCCACACTGAGTCGGTGGACAGATCCCTCAGATCCTGGCCTGTGAACCCCGTTATTGGTGCCCAACCACCCGTTCTTGCTGAGGAAGAACGTGTCCTTCCGAGGGAGACCAGAGGCATGCTGGCTCAACTTCGGGCTGGTTATTACAATAGGCTGAACTCCTATTTGTCCAGACTGAACCCCACCATACCGAACATATGCCCTGCATGCGGTATGGCCACCCATGACACGCAACATCTCTCGGCCGCTCGGAAGGTCTACCTGCTGATGTGCATTGTTAATGCTAGTCGTGGAGACTGATGTGACAGAGTCAGACATATGTGGCTGAGCGATACTTGATCGACGAGGGCCACAGGACGTCGTAGGACGTGAACAGCAGAGGGCCACAAAAGTTCTATAAAAACTAGCGGGTCTATGAGTAGAGGGATTTAGTCCGGAGCAACTAGTTAGATGCAACCATCTGTTACAATTAGAGCATTGTACTGATTGTGAACGTTTCACATAGATTTTCTTCCAGCATATGCAGCAGATCCATTCTCTTGGTCCCGGGTTGGATTCAATACCAGCCCGGAGCAGGAGAGTCTTGAGCAGTCCCGCTGGAAGGAGCTGCTCGGAGGATGACATTATTGGAGGGGGGGGATAACTGACGGTTTAGGCAGGGGGGTAGCGAAATAACAGCCCTTGGTCGGGGAAACCCCGAGTCATTCCGGTACGTAGAAACGGCTGTCGTGGGAATTGTGTTTCCTGCGTCACGGACGTTCCTTTCGTAGACATATATTTTATTTTAAGAACCATATTTGCCTTTTGTCTATTGTAATTTTTTTTGTAACGTGTTTCAGTGCTCCCTAGCCGGCAACAACAAATGCATCAGCACCACCAATAGCACTAAACCGACAACAGCAACCGGTAGCAACACCGGCAATAACCGGCAACTAGCAGCATTAACCACAGCGAAGCTGACCTAATATAGGCCCGCCGCACAAACATTAGCAGCAACAGCACCGGTCACAAATCCGGCAACAACAACAGCATCAGCAGTAACAACACCGGCAATGACAACTTCAGCAGTGACGATAGCGGGGGCCGACCTAATATAGGCCCGCCGTACTGAACTAACGAAAACCAGACGCAAGTAGCAGCATTGACAACAGCGAGGGCCGCCGTTTCATAGGCCCGCCGCCTAACCTGTAACGACAACAACCGGTAACAGCACCGGCAACAACAACAGCATCAGCAACCCCTACCAGCAGTAACAACAAACTTAACAAGAAATGTGATTTGAAAAAAAAGAAAAAAGATGGATGGGCCATGGATGAGGGCGGGCCAAGTACCGGGCGTCGTATTTTTAAATAGCTGCCAATGCAATGAATACATGCAAGTGAAAAATCTCCTCCATTCTCTTATCCCCCTGTCAAAAAAATGGGACAGGGGAACTATCAGTCAAACGAGAAGAGTTGCACTAAAAGGGCGGAGGCGAATGACATAAGAATGGGGGATTGTTTGTACATAGCTATTATAAGTAACCCGTGCTCTGAAAACGTGTCACCCAATCCACCGCTGTGTGTAAATATTCGCAATTTTTCTCTAATATAGTGGTCGGCCTTTTATTTATTTATTATTAACTAGCTGGTGCCCGCGACGTCGTATGCGTATAATTTATTTATTTTGTTTTCTCTTTTTCCGCCTGTAATTTTTGAAGATATATAATTGAAAAAATTTTAGATATATAAATTAAGCGCTTCGCATATAACAGAACCCATTGGCACCATTCGTTTGATACCCATATTGTACTAACACATTTTTGCGCAAATATTCGTCGATAACTTCAAGATATCTCCGAAACAATGTGGTATATTTCAATTGATCACATCGCATATTACAGCACTCATTGACACCTTTCGTTTGACATCCATATTGTACTAAGACATTTTTGGTCACCCCTGGTCCACATATTGGGCGATAACTCCAAAACCGGTTGAGATATCGATTGTAATTTTTCTCCAATTATCAATTTTTCCCAAAAAACTGACAATTAAATTCATTACGAATTATTGTTTATTTGGTCTCGAGCTTGCAAAAACTTACAAATATGTAAACAAAATAGACCGCAAAAATCCAACAACAAAATACATTGAAACCATAGCACGGGTTTACGTACATATGTACATAAATATGTACAAACAACAAGTCCAACACACATCATAACATATAGGCTGCATGTCTTAAGAAATTTTGTGTATACAGTTGGCAAGAACAAACAAACAAAAAGGGAATTAATTGAAGTGGAGATAAGTGCATTGTGACGTCACAGGGCATCATTGCTTAGTGTTGGAATTTTCTAACAGCGGCTTTGGTGCAGACACGAGTTCGAATCCGTGTCCGAAAAGGGATCTGATGATGAGCCTGGAAACTCTGAAACATGTAATCCTATCCATCGCTGTTGATTTTTCCTTTGTAATTTTTCTCCAATTATCAATTTTTCCCAAAAAACTGACAATTAAATTCATTACGAATTATTGTTTATTTGGTCTCGAGCTTGCAAAAACTTACAAATATGTAAACAAAATAGACCGCAAAAATCCAACAACAAAATACATTGAAACCATAGCACGGGTTTACGTACATATGTAAATATGTACAAACAACAAGTCCAACACACATCATAACATATAGGCTGCATGTCTTAGGAAATTTTGTGTATACAGTTGGCAAGAACAAACAAACAAAAAGGGAATTAATTGAAGTGGAGATAAGTGCATTGTGACGTCACAGGGCATCATTGCTTAGTGTTGGAATTTTCTAACAGCGGCTTTGGTGCAGACACGAGTTCGAATCCGTGTCCGAAAAGGGATCTGATGATGAGCCTGGAAACTCTGAAACATGTAATCCTATCCATCGCTGTTGATTTTTCCTTTGTAATTTTTCTCCAATTATCAATTTTTCCCAAAAAACTGACAATTAAATTCATTACGAATTATTGTTTATTTGGTCTCGAGCTTGCAAAAACTTACAAATATGTAAACAAAATAGACCGCAAAAATCCAACAACAAAATACATTGAAACCATAGCACGGGTTTACGTACATATGTAAATATGTACAAACAACAAGTCCAACACACATCATAACATATAGGCTGCATGTCTTAAGAAATTTTGTGTATACAGTTGGCAAGAACAAACAAACAAAAAGGGAATTAATTGAAGTGGAGATAAGTGCATTGTGACGTCACAGGGCATCATTGCTTAGTGTTGGAATTTTCTAACAGCGGCTTTGGTGCAGACACGAGTTCGAATCCGTGTCCGAAAAGGGATCTGATGATGAGCCTGGAAACTCTGAAACATGTAATCCTATCCATCGCTGTTGATTTTTCCTTTGTAATTTTTCTCCAATTATCAATTTTTCCCAAAAAACTGACAATTAAATTCATTACGAATTATTGTTTATTTGGTCTCGAGCTTGCAAAAACCTACAAATATGTAAACAAAATAGACCGCAAAAATCCAACAACAAAAAAAAAAAAGAAAAAGGTAATATCTTAAACTTTAGGTTGAGCGTCTAACAATCCAACGAAAAAGTTTCATTCAATTCCATTCAGTACTTTTAGATAACTCCAAAACCGGTTGAGATATCGAAAAAAGTAATATCCTAAATTTTAAGTTGAGTATCTAGCAATCCAACGAAAAAGTTTCATTCATTTCCATTCAGTACTTTCAGAGTGATACGGCCACAAACATACGGACAGACAGACAGACAGACACACAAAAATTAAAAAAATTTTTGATTTGGATTCTACTCGTTTAATAATGCGTCCCCCAATAAATTTTTTGTTGATATCTGCCATGTACAGACATAGACCAGTTACGATTTTATTATATGTAGAGATTATTTAGAATTGCTCTTTCAGTCATTTTATATCGCGAATAATTTACTATCACATAAAACAACCGACAAAGCGACAGTACGTACCACTGTACCGCAAGTGCTTTTTCGCTTTCATCAGAAGAGTGTAAGAATATATGTGAAGAGCGTAATACCCGCACGGGTTAGGTTTGCGACCAATGCTCTAATACAATGGTGGCCAAACCACCACATGCGCAATTATGCTTGTGTGTGTGCCAGAGAGAGCTCAGTGCTTACTTGATAAAAGTAACCAAGATTGATCGGCCACTCTCCCGAACTTCGCCACACATCTTCATTGATACTATGCATGTACAATGACTTTTTAGACGGTATTTCCGATCTCTGTCTTAATTAAATTAACGTTACAGCAAACAAGTTTGGCAAAGTCTTAGATTTAGTTTTTGTCGGTGATAAAAATATATTTTCTGTAAGTCGTTGCGATCCGCTGGTTTTACCAGAAGACCTTTACCATCCTTCTATGGAAATAGTCTACGAAACCATAAGTAATGGCCAAAGTGAACAATGTTACTCGAGTAGTAGCTTTGATTTTAACTTTTCCAAAGCCAACTATAAAAAACTAAATAAAGAACTGTCTAAACTAACTTGGCCTGAATTTAGTGGTGATACCGATCTAAACGTTACAATTTTTAATCAAACTATTCACTGCGTAAAGTAATCTATGATCTTCCAACACAAGCTTGGTTTACTAACGAGCTTAAGACACTGAAAAACAGAAAAACAAGATCTTTTAAAATATATAAGAAATCCGGATTAAATAAACATTACTTACTCTATTCCATTCTACGTCAGAAGTACATCGATTTAAATAAAAAGTGTTACAAATTTTACATTTCTAAAACTAAACGAGACCTTGTTCTCAATCCAAAGTCGTTTTATGGTTTCGTTAGCTCTAAACGTAAAGTAGCGGGATTTCCCTCAGCCATGAAACATTAAGACATTATATCTAGCTACAGTCAAGATATGGCAAATTTCTTTCCCCAATTTTTCACTTCAAACTATTCTTCCGTCACCAGTTCTGACTTTCAAAGTTATCCTTATAATCTGCATGGGAAAAATGTAATTAGTTCTCCCACTATAAGTGCCAAAGATGTTCTAATTTACCTTAAAACATTAAAAGAATCTTATAGATACGGTCCTGATAGGATTCCTTCGTGTTTCTTGAAAAAGTGTGCGAACCATGTTTATCAGCCCCTCACAATCTATCACTAAGGTGTGGTGTTTTTCCATCAGCGTGGAAGGAATTATTTCTTGTACCACTTCATAAAAGAGGAAGCAGGTATTCTATTGATAACTATTGTGGCATTGCAAAGCTTTCAGCCATCCCGAAATTGTTTGAAGCTATTATTACAAATCAGCTAACGAATCCTATCTCTACCTTGATTCTGTTCTGACTGTTAACAAGGGTTCCGTAAGGGAAAGTCCACCGTTACGAATTTACTTGAGTTTACAAGTCATGTTACAAATGGTTTTAGAAAAAATCTGCACACCGACGTTATTTATACTGACTTTAGCAAAGCTTTTGACAAAGTGTGTCACTCTTTACTTATTTATAAACTTGATAAGTTGGGGTTCCAGCCGGGTCTCAATCGCTGGATATCTTCTTACCTTAGTGACAGGACACAAAGAGTAGTGTTTAAAAATTGTTTATCCGATGCCATTTATGTCTCTTGAGGAGTTCCTCAAGGAAGCTATCTTGGCCCGATTCTGTTCTTGTTGTTTATAAATGATATTTCTACAGTAATCAAATTTTCAAAAATGTTAATGTATGCTGACGATGTAAAGCTTTTAATGTCAATTGGGACTTTTGAAGATAGAAATAGGCTTCAATCAGACCTAGATTCACTAGTTACTTGGTGCAAATTAAATTATATGCCGCTTAATCTTAAAAAAATGTAAATACATGCGTTTTTCGCGTGGAACCTTGCAGTCGGCTTCCTATACAATACAAAATTATAATCTTGTGGAAGTGTATGATTTTGTTGACCCGGGGGTCACTATGGACTACAAGCTCAGTTTTAACGTAACAGTCAATAAGGCTAAAGGTGTTCTTGCATTCGTTAAGCGGTGGTCTAAAGAATTTCGCGAAATATTTTGCAAAAGGAAAGGAAATTTTGGAAATAAAGTCTTTTTCTGCTGAAATTAGTAAGGACTCTCAAAATATGTATCGACCTATGTGTAAAACAGTTCATTTCATTACAGAATTAAAATGGTTAATGAGTGGTGCGTTTTGGGGTGTCCATTTGGAGAAGCCCTTCACAGTTTTCCACCGGAAGCAGGAAGTGTCAAGTACGTAAACTTATATTTATACACATATGCATATACATACATTGTAGAAAATACATTTATTGCCACCATACAAACCGCTGCTAACCACATTTTCCAAAAATACCAATACATACGCATTTTTATTTCCACAAATTTCCCAAATATTAAAAACTGACAACTGCTTTCAAAAATTAAATTATATTTGTCAAATTTCTTGGAAGTAAAAAAAAAAAATTGTAAATTCTTAAAATTTGTTAATTTTTTTCTCAGGAGATTCGTGATAAGAAAAAAGGTAAGAGTTTATTTTATGTTTTATAGCGCCCAGATTGCAGTTGTGATGATGCTTTTGCCCTTGCTGAATTTTGGCCACGACAATTTTACTGAAATGACTCGAAGAACATCGACGTATAATGGAATCGAATTCAATGACCTCCAAGTCCCAAACCTCCACGACATCGCTTGCCTTGACCCTTGTCTACCGTAAAAAAAGCGCTGGCCAACAGCGTCGTGTATCAACTTAATTTAATAATGCAACTAGATTACAGCTACGTGTCTAACCAACTAAATCCAATGCTGCATTTTCATCTGCTATAATCCTACAACATGCCCAATATCGCCAACAAATCGGTTCAACATCGCTAACAGGAACAAATAGCATCGTAATCTCGTTTGAAGAAAGTCCCTGGAAGCTATAATCTTCAAGTTTGTTACGGCATCTCAACACTATGATCATGCCGGTTTCAGTCTGAGTGCTTGCAGAGAAGAATAATTATAATGGAATGGAGCAGAAGAATGAAATATAAGATAGGTAGAGTTGATTTAATGTTTGTGGTATAAAAATACCAATCGTGCTGCTATTTTTGTTTCAGAACTTTGTCGCCTAATCGTCCATCCAGTACTTAGAATGAAATAGGTAACTATATCCGAAATACAAGTCTTAAATAGCTCGTAGTTTACTACTAGAAGAGTCAGTGAACATGCTCTTGGAAATGCTGCTCCGATGGAAGATCATATTATGCTGCAGGTTCATATGGCACGTTTGTTGAGAGCAAGAAGTGCTGAACGAGTGTTTTCTGATTTACGCCTAGTCTTAAGTTTGTTTTTAAATTTGTATACAAATGTTTAATGGAAAATATCTATAAATAAACAGTAATATTAATCTATTTTTGTGCAAATTCATTTGGAAAATATTTGGGTATCATTAATTTGACAATAACCAGTATAACTGGTATTTCATTAACCAATTCAGATAATAATATTAACCATATGTTAGCCACTTCCACAAAGCTTTGGTTTCCTCGAAAGCGGTGCCGCTATATAGCGGCCGTTACATAGCGGTAGAGTACGTTGTCAAAAACAATTCAATGTAAAAGTAATTAGGTGTAAAGTTAGAAGACGGTGAAGTTCACCGTAATGTAATATAGCGGCAAGCATGATATATTACGGCCGTCATGACGGTGAAAACTAGTTCTTCACCGTTTTTTCTCACCGCTATGACAAATGCTTCAAAATTTTTCTCCAAATGCTATAATTGAAACATGTAAATTTTTTCAAAATAAATATTAACGTATTTTAATTCAAAAAAGAAAAAAAAAATTTAAATTAATCTAATAAAACCAAAAAATGAAGGAACGGTGATCATGTAAGTTTACAGAAAAGCGGTGCCGTTCATGACGGCAAGCATAGCCACCGCTATATAACGAACGTTACATAGCGGCACCGCTTTTCGAGGAAACCACGGCTTAACCAATTCAACAAGTAATTTTCACCACATGTTAGCCAAAACAATAACCAACCGAACGAATATTTTTCACCACAGTTTATCCAAAACACAAACCATTTCATAGCATATTATAAACTACTTGTTAGCCAAAACAATAGCCAGTTTTTGAAAGGGAAATTTTTGAAGGCTGGAAATTTGGAAAACAGTTGTGGTTAAAATCTTCACACGGCCTGAACAAAATTAGCCACTTTTTCACCGTTTGAAAAATTAATGAAACCAAGTTTTTAGCTACATAGCTGACCGGCATCTGGTTTGTAGGGCACTGGTACACTAGACAACTAGATGCAAATGGTCGCGGATCTTATCATGTCAAAATATTACATACATATCAATATATGTATGTATAATTTAATTAAACAAGCGTACACAATTTTTTTTTAAATTTACAATCATGAATCAATTAATTTAAATTACAATTGAATCAGCTGATCTTCCCTGTAGGAACACTATCGGTTAGAATACCAATAAGGTTAGAATATCGGTTATATCGATGAAAGTTATCTTGTTATGAGTAGTTATTTTGTTATTTTATTAAAATGGCATACCGAGATTTTACACAAACAACAAGCTTGTGTTTTTGGTCTTTACATTTGAAGTATCCTGGTTCGGTACGAGCTATAGACCTATTAATAATTTTTTCTGCAGCGAAAAATTATTGTTGTTTTTGGGTTTCTTAATAATTTTTTATTAATTATTAAAAGTTTTTTTGTTGAAACAAAATCGGTGAACGGACACGCCCACTTTTTGAACATAGTTCTAAAAAATGTCTTCGTAAAATTAAAATCGCGATATTTCCATAATTGTATAAGTTATATAAATAAGATTTTACACACATAATAGCCTTTTTAAACAAAACTATACTGTAAACAAATTTTGTGGATTTTGGTGAAGTAGGCGTGGCGCGCCCACTTTTTAGCATAAAAGCTCTGCTATTTTCAAAAGCGATTGCTTGGAATTTCAAGAATGTATTTCAATGAAATTTAGTGAGATACTTCCCAATAGTATGTAGTATACTCCTGCCAAAAATTACGCAAATCGAATAACAAACAAGGAAGATTTACGGGCAAGTAGTTAACATCCTACTGCCTTTTTTTTATTATTTTTTTTTATTTTCATACCTTTCATGAACATGAGGAAAGCTATTTATATTTTGTTATTTAGTGATAATTGAATTTACCACTCACAAAAGAAGTGTTTTTAATCGAAAACAATCAGTTGCCTTTATAACAACTTTTCCGTTATTAAAATAGACCTGAGTAAATTGAGATACCAAAACAGATCACTACTAGGTATTTAATGTTCGGTTACACCCGAACTTAGACTTCCTTACTAGTTTTTATTACAATTGTTCAAAACAAAATGGTGCAGCTAGTAAGTGTTTGGACTAAAAAGCGAGCGACGTGGGTTCAATCTCGGGATCGCCGATAATTACTTATTTTTATTTTATATTATTTTTTATTATTTAAATACTTTTTTTTTAAATATACATATATAAATGATTTAAAACCTACAAATATTTTAATTTTGAAATTTGCATTTTCAACCCCAACTATATTTTTAGTGCATTGCGATTTCAATTTTTGTTTCAAGCTTTGTTATTTTAAGTTTACATAATTTTTAACTTGTGTTTTCCAGAAACAGCATTTAGCCTATCGGAACGAATTGGGTATACATAGTTTAATATTTATATAAAATGCTTTGTTTGGTGATTTATTTTTATTTGCTTTTGGATGTCGCTTTTTCTTGAATATAATTTAAAAAAGACTTTAAGTTTGTTTCCGAAATCCACTTTCATAAATACTTTTGCTTTTCTTTCACTTTCCTTTCCCGTAATGTTTACGGTTTTGATTATATTTCTTTTTACATGTATAGTTTTAACATTCACACATAGTAACATTACACATACGTACGCCATTGTTGTAGCTAGAAGTTATTTCTAATGCATGCAAGTTAACACCCAGCTTCACTAGGCCGCCTAACGGCAAATATAAACAAATGTTGAAGAATTCAAGTACCTAAATTGTACTCAATAAGTTACACAAATTCATTAAGTCGCATAACTGCAAATGTAAACAAATCGATCTTTCCAATGAATTCATTCTTCTTTATTATCCCAGTAATTTGAACTGGAATCAATGATTCAAGTTACTGAATTGTAATAACAAAAACATCCTTATTTTGTTTACTTGATCGGATGCTGGCATTAGAGTATAAGCAATTTTGTATCTTATAAATAAACGTAGATTAGGAGTGAAGTCAGTTCTTAGCGAAGCACTGTTGAGTGAACTCAGCTGCCTGAGTAATAAATAAACTTTTTTAAAAACACTAATGGGTTCCTAGTGTTCATAATTGGCGATCCTGTCAGGAGAGCTTAACATAACAAATCCTTGAGCTAAAGGAAAAAAATCAAGTATCCCACTAGAAAGGGAGAAAATCTAAACAAAACTTTTCGTGCTAACTTTTTTCTAATAAAAAAACACGTGTCCTACAAACAGGGCTAAAGTGTAAGGAATAAATAAGAAAAACTATAAGTTAAAAGAAATCAAAATAAAAAATTAAATAGAGGTATTGCACGTCAAGCCGGGACGTTGCCAACGTGGGACCATAATCGACTCCAGTAACAACAGCATAAGAGGACAACCAAACCAACAGGAGGGCTGACTGTAAGTTAAGTTAATAAATAATATTAAGGAAATGTAAAAATAATTAATGGGAAATTATCCCACGAGAATTAATTACGAAAGGCTTTTTTATTGTGATTATTGTCAAAGTGGTAGGCACGACAACGTCAATTGATGACGGAGTAGTTTGTACTGAAGGTTTAGATATAATAAAGTCGCTACCAGAATGCTCTGGTAAATCTTATGTTAGTTGGAGGGAGGCTGCAAAAAATTCGATGAGTTTGTATATCGAAGGAAGCAGGAAGTATTTCGGGGCATTAACCATACTTCGAAATAAAATAGTAGGAAATGCCAATGATACCCTTACCAATCATGGCACAGTATTAAACTTAGAAGCTATATTTGCCAGGCTAGACTTTGCCTATGCAGACAAACGACCAATCCATGTGATTGATCAGGAAATGAGTATATTAAGACAAGGATCGAAATCCTTGATTGATTATTACAATGAAGTGAATCAGAAATTAACACTATTAATAAACAAAACCATTATGACATACGGTACAAATTCTGAAATTACAAATTAAATATTAAAAATCGCGAAACCGCTCTAAGAACATTTATAACGGGATTAAATCCTCCTTTAAACCAAGTACTTTTCACACTGGCTCCTGCCGATTTGCCAAATGCTCTGGCGAAAGCACAGGAGCTTCATTCAAATCAAATGCGTTCAGAATTTGCTCTGAATTTTTCAAAAACTTACCTTCCGGAAAATAAAACGTTTAATAATAATTTGCGGAGTATTAAGAATAATACACAAAGGGGGGGAAATCAATTAAAGAACCATTTGAGATACCCACAAGTGAGAAATAACAATAATATGAATTTCCCAAAACCAGAACCGATGGATACATCATCCGACAATCTGCCACTTGGTCAGCAGAGAGCGGTCGGTTATAATCAATCATCCCAACCAAAAATATTTCAGGGTCAACAACAAAATGATAATTCACAGAAATGGCAATGTAACCAGCCAGTGAAAAGGGGTATGAATTTTAGTGGTCTTGACCTAGGTTGAGCCACGAATAAACAATTTAAATGAAAATCATTTTTTAGATCAGTCCTCCACCTGCCCTACATCTTCCGAACAGATAGACATAGCGGAATAAAAATTAGAATATTGATAGATACTGGTGCGACGAGTTGTTACATCAGGAAGGGTATATATAACAACGGTAAGGAATTAGCAATTAAGAAGAGGGTAAGAACCATTCATGGTTCGACCATCATCACCTTGTACCATGACGTACACTTGTTTGGATTTAAGGAAAGATTTTACGAAATAGATAACTTAGAAAGTGACTTTCTAGTAGGAGTCAATTTTTTGATTGAAAGATTAAGGCAAAAATAGATATGGAGAAAGCAGAACTTATATATGGAGATAACAATAAGGAGAAGTTATGTTTTGTGAACATGGAAGAAACTAACCATGATGAAATGTATAAATTAAACCCCTTGGGACATAAGAGTCCTAGGCGCCAGCTGACGATAATACCGGCAACGTGAAAGGAAAGGTTCAAAATGAATATATGAAGGAAAGTTTTCAAAATAATTCAAACCCCTTGGGATTAAAAAATCCTAAGGTGCCCGCCCAAGAGAATTCCGGCAGTTCAAATAAAACATATATTGTGGAACAAAAGGGTTCTACAACGCCAACTGATGAGTCATACCAGTCCAAAACAAAAAATTTAAAAAAACTTACTTCGGGAAAAGAGATCCCTGAAGCCTTTACCAATAACATATTGGGAATAAATAATATAGAATTTGAAAAAAGTATTAGCAATGGTGAATTTGCTGATAAATATATAAATAAAGAAACAAAGACAGTCAATATTCCGTTGTTGAGACGGGACGTTGTTAAAATAATAGAAAAAGCCCATAGAGACGTAAATATGGATCTGCCCTTCAGAACTGATGTTGAAGTGGAGATAAGAACTGAGGATGACAGGCCGGTATGGTCAAAACAATATCCATATTCTATGTCTGCAAATGCTTTTGTTAATGAAGAAATTAAGGTTTTAATGGAAAAAAATATAATAAGGCACAGCAAAAGCCCATATAATTCACCTGTTTGGGTCGTTCCTAAAAAGGGAATAAATAAGGATGGAAGTCCTAAATTAAAGATGGTTATACATTTCAAAAAGTAAAACGAGAAAACTATATCTGATAGGTATCCAATGCCAAATCCTGAGGTTATACTTTTCAAAAAAAGTCAAAATATTTTTCAACAATTGATTTGGAGTCTGGATTTCATCAGATACCAATGAAAAAGGAAGATATAGAAAAAACAGCGTTTTCGGTAAATAATGGAAAGTATGAATATCTGAGAATGCCATTCGGGTTAAAAAATGCCCCGAGCATATTTCAGAGAGCAATGAATGATATTCTGCATGAGTATATTGGTAGATTCTGACATGTTTATGTTGATGACATTATAATATATGCTTCGATAGGGAAGCACGTATCGAACGATGTTTACTCAGGCAGAATCGCCTTGAGTGTATTATATAAAAAAAGTAGTATCTTAAGTAGTTAACACCGCAAGTAGTTAACACCCTACTGCCTTTTTTTTATAAATTTTTTTTATTTTCATACCTTTCATGAACATGAGGAAAGCTATTTATATTTTGTTATTTAGTGATAATTGAATTTACCACTCACAAAAGAAGTGTTTTTAATGGAAAACAATCAGTTGCCTTTATAACAACTTTTCCGTTATTAAAATAGACCTGAGTAAATTGGGATACCAAAACAGATCACTACTAGGTATTTAATGTTCGGTTACACCCGAACTTAGACTTCCTTACTAGTTTTTATTACAATTGTTCAAAACAAAATGGTGCAGCTAGTAAGTGTTTGGACTAAAAAGCGAGCGACGTGGGTTCAATCTCGGGATCGCCGATAATTACTTATTTTTATTTTATATTATTTTTTATTATTTAAATACTTTTTTTTTAAATATACATATATAAATGATTTAAAACCTACAAATATTTTAATTTTAAAATTTGCATTTTCAACCCCAACTATATTTTTAGTGCATTGCGATTTCAATTTTTGTTTCAAGCTTTGTTATTTTAAGTTTACATAATTTTTAACTTGTGTTTTCCAGAAACAGCTTTTAGCCTATCGGAACGAATTGGGTATACATAGTTTAATATTTATATAAAATGCTTTGTTTGGTGATTTATTTTTATTTGCTTTTGGATGTCGCTTTTTCTTGAATATAATTTAAAAAAGACTTTAAGTTTGTTTCCGAAATCCACTTTCATAAATACTTTTGCTTTTCTTTCACTTTCCTTTCCCGTAATGTTTACGGTTTTGATTATATTTCTTTTTACATGTATAGTTTTAACATTCACACATAGTAACATTACACATACGTACGCCATTGTTGTAGCTAGAAGTTATTTCTAATGCATGCAAGTTAACACCCAGCTTCACTAGGCCGCCTAACGGCAAATATAAACAAATGTTGAAGAATTCAAGTACCTAAATTGTACTCAATAAGTTACACAAATTCATTAAGTCGCATAACTGCAAATGTAAACAAATCGATCTTTCCAATGAATTCATTCTTCTTTATTATCCCAGTAATTTGAACTGGAATCAATGATTCAAGTTACTGAATTGTAATAACAAAAACATCCTTATTTTGTTTACTTGATCGGATGCTGGCATTAGAGTATAAGCAATTTTGTATCTTTTAAATAAACGTAGATTAGGAGTGAAGTCAGTTCTTAGCGAAGCACTGTTGAGTGAACTCAGCTGCCTGAGTAATAAATAAACTTTTTTAAAAACACTAATGGGTTCCTAGTGTTCATAATTGGCGATCCTGTCAGGAGAGCTTAACATAACAAATCCTTGAGCTAAAGGAAAAAAATCAAGTATCCCACTAGAAAGGGAGAAAATCTAAACAAAACTTTTCGTGCTAACTTTTTTCTAATAAAAAAACACGTGTCCTACAAACAGGGCTAAAGTGTAAGGAATAAATAAGAAAAACTATAAGTTAAAAGAAATCAAAATAAAAAATTAAATAGAGGTATTGCACGTCAAGCCGGGACGTTGCCAACGTGGGACCATAATCGACTCCAGTAACAACAGCATAAGAGGACAACCAAACCAACAGGAGGGCTGACTGTAAGTTAAGTTAATAAATAATATTAAGGAAATGTAAAAATAATTAATGGGAAATTATCCCACGAGAATTAATTACGAAAGGCTTTTTTATTGTGATTATTGTCAAAGTGGTAGGCACGACAACGTCAATTGATGACGGAGTAGTTTGTACTGAAGGTTTAGATATAATAAAGTCGCTACCAGAATGCTCTGGTAAATCTTATGTTAGTTGGAGGGAGGCTGCAAAAAATTCGATGAGTTTGTATATCGAAGGAAGCAGGAAGTATTTCGGGGCATTAACCATACTTCGAAATAAAATAGTAGGAAATGCCAATGATACCCTTACCAATCATGGCACAGTATTAAACTTAGAAGCTATATTTGCCAGGCTAGACTTTGCCTATGCAGACAAACGACCAATCCATGTGATTGATCAGGAAATGAGTATATTAAGACAAGGATCGAAATCCTTGATTGATTATTACAATGAACTGAATCAGAAATTAACACTATTAATAAACAAAACCATTATGACCCACGGTACAAATTCTGAAATTACAAATTAAATATTAAAAATCTCGAAACCGCTCTAAGAACATTTATAACGGGATTAAATCCTCCTTTAAACCAAGTACTTTTCACACTGGCTCCTGCCGATTTGCCAAATGCTCTGGCGAAAGCACAGGAGCTTCATTCAAATCAAATGCGTTCAGAATTTGCTCTGAATTTTTCAAAAACTTACCTTCCGGAAAATAAAACGTTTAATAATAATTTGCGGAGTCCTAAGAATAATACACAAAGGGGGGGAAATCAATTAAAGAACCATTTGAGATACCCACAAGTGAGAAATAACAATAATATGAATTTCCCAAAACCAGAACCGATGGATACATCATCCGACAATCTGCCACTTGGTCAGCAGAGAACGGTCGGTTATAATCAATCATCCCAACCAAAAATATTTCAGGGTCAACAACAAAATGATAATTCACAGAAATGGCAATGTAACCAGCCAGTGAAAAGGGGTATGAATTTTAGTGGTCTTGACCTAGGTTGAGCCACGAATAAACAATTTAAATGAAAATCATTTTTTAGATCAGTCCTCCACCTGCCCTACATCTTCCGAACAGATAGACATAGCGGAGTAAAAATTAGAATATTGATAGATACTGGTGCGACGAGTTGTTACATCAGGAAGGGTATATATAACAACGGTAAGGAATTAGCAATTAAGAAGAGGGTAAGAACCATTCATGGTTCGACCATCATCACCTTGTACCATGACGTACACTTGTTTGGATTTAAGGAAAGATTTTACGAAATAGATAACTTAGAAAGTGACTTTCTAGTAGGAGTCAATTTTTTGATTGAAAGATTAAGGCAAAAATAGATATGGAGAAAGCAGAACTTATATATGGAGATAACAATAAGGAGAAGTTATGTTTTGTGAACATGGAAGAAACTAACCATGATGAAATGTATAAATTAAACCCCTTGGGACATAAGAGTCCTAGGCGCCAGCTGACGATAATACCGGCAACGTGAAAGGAAAGGTTCAAAATGAATATATGAAGGAAAGTTTTCAAAATAATTCAAACCCCTTGGGATTAAAAAATCCTAAGGTGCCCGCCCAAGAGAATTCCGGCAGTTCAAATAAAACATATATTGTGGAACAAAAGGGTTCTACAACGCCAACTGATGAGTCATACCAGTCCAAAACAAAAAATTTAAAAAAACTTACTTCGGGAAAAGAGATCCCTGAAGCCTTTACCAATAACATATTGGGAATAAATAATATAGAATTTGAAAAAAGTATTAGCAATGGTGAATTTGCTGATAAATATATAAATAAAGAAACAAAGACAGTCAATATTCCGTTGTTGAGACGGGACGTTGTTAAAATAATAGAAAAAGCCCATAGAGACGTAAATATGGATCTGCCCTTCAGAACTGATGTTGAAGTGGAGATAAGAACTGAGGATGACAGGCCGGTATGGTCAAAACAATATCCATATTCTATGTCTGCAAATGCTTTTGTTAATGAAGAAATTAAGGTTTTAATGGAAAAAAATATAATAAGGCACAGCAAAAGCCCATATAATTCACCTGTTTGGGTCGTTCCTAAAAAGGGAATAAATAAGGATGGAAGTCCTAAATTAAAGATGGTTATACATTTCAAAAAGTAAAACGAGAAAACTATATCTGATAGGTATCCAATGCCAAATCCTGAGGTTATACTTTTCAAAAAAAGTCAAAATATTTTTCAACAATCGATTTGGAGTCTGGATTTCATCAGATACCAATGAAAAAGGAAGATATAGAAAAAACAGCGTTTTCGGTAAATAATGGAAAGTATGAATATCTGAGAATGCCATTCGGGTTAAAAAATGCCCCGAGCATATTTCAGAGAGCAATGAATGATATTCTGCATGAGTATATTGGTAGATTCTGTCATGTTTATGTTGATGACATTATAATATATGCTTCGATAGGGAAGCACGTATCGAACGATGTTTACTCAGGCAGAATCGCCTTGAGTGTATTATATAAAAAAAGTAGTATCTTAAGTAGTTAACACCGCAAGTAGTTAACACCCTACTGCCTTTTTTTTATAAATTTTTTTTATTTTCATACCTTTCATGAACATGAGGAAAGCTATTTATATTTTGTTATTTAGTGATAATTGAATTTACCACTCACAAAAGAAGTGTTTTTAATGGAAAACAATCAGTTGCCTTTATAACAACTTTTCCGTTATTAAAATAGACCTGAGTAAATTGGGATACCAAAACAGATCACTACTAGGTATTTAATGTTCGGTTACACCCGAACTTAGACTTCCTTACTAGTTTTTATTACAATTGTTCAAAACGAAATGGTGCAGCTAGTAAGTGTTTGGACTAAAAAGCGAGCGACGTGGGTTCAATCTCGGGATCGCCGATAATTACTTATTTTTATTTTATATTATTTTTTATTATTTAAATACTTTTTTTTTAAATATACATATATAAATGATTTAAAACCTACAAATATTTTAATTTTAAAATTTGCATTTTCAACCCCAACTATATTTTTAGTGCATTGCGATTTCAATTTTTGTTTCAAGCTTTGTTATTTTAAGTTTACATAATTTTTAACTTGTGTTTTCCAGAAACAGCTTTTAGCCTATCGGAACGAATTGGGTATACATAGTTTAATATTTATATAAAATGCTTTGTTTGGTGATTTATTTTTATTTGCTTTTGGATGTCGCTTTTTCTTGAATATAATTTAAAAAAGACTTTAAGTTTGTTTCCGAAATCCACTTTCATAAATACTTTTGCTTTTCTTTCACTTTCCTTTCCCGTAATGTTTACGGTTTTGATTATATTTCTTTTTACATGTATAGTTTTAACATTCACACATAGTAACATTACACATACGTACGCCATTGTTGTAGCTAGAAGTTATTTCTAATGCATGCAAGTTAACACCCAGCTTCACTAGGCCGCCTAACGGCAAATATAAACAAATGTTGAAGAATTCAAGTACCTAAATTGTACTCAATAAGTTACACAAATTCATTAAGTCGCATAACTGCAAATGTAAACAAATCGATCTTTCCAATGAATTCATTCTTCTTTATTATCCCAGTAATTTGAACTGGAATCAATGATTCAAGTTACTGAATTGTAATAACAAAAACATCCTTATTTTGTTTACTTGATCGGATGCTGGCATTAGAGTATAAGCAATTTTGTATCTTTTAAATAAACGTAGATTAGGAGTGAAGTCAGTTCTTAGCGAAGCACTGTTGAGTGAACTCAGCTGCCTGAGTAATAAATAAACTTTTTTAAAAACACTAATGGGTTCCTAGTGTTCATAATTGGCGATCCTGTCAGGAGAGCTTAACATAACAAATCCTTGAGCTAAAGGAAAAAAATCAAGTATCCCACTAGAAAGGGAGAAAATCTAAACAAAACTTTTCGTGCTAACTTTTTTCTAATAAAAAAACACGTGTCCTACAAACAGGGCTAAAGTGTAAGGAATAAATAAGAAAAACTATAAGTTAAAAGAAATCAAAATAAAAAATTAAATAGAGGTATTGCACGTCAAGCCGGGACGTTGCCAACGTGGGACCATAATCGACTCCAGTAACAACAGCATAAGAGGACAACCAAACCAACAGGAGGGCTGACTGTAAGTTAAGTTAATAAATAATATTAAGGAAATGTAAAAATAATTAATGGGAAATTATCCCACGAGAATTAATTACGAAAGGCTTTTTTATTGTGATTATTGTCAAAGTGGTAGGCACGACAACGTCAATTGATGACGGAGTAGTTTGTACTGAAGGTTTAGATATAATAAAGTCGCTACCAGAATGCTCTGGTAAATCTTATGTTAGTTGGAGGGAGGCTGCAAAAAATTCGATGAGTTTGTATATCGAAGGAAGCAGGAAGTATTTCGGGGCATTAACCATACTTCGAAATAAAATAGTAGGAAATGCCAATGATACCCTTACCAATCATGGCACAGTATTAAACTTAGAAGCTATATTTGCCAGGCTAGACTTTGCCTATGCAGACAAACGACCAATCCATGTGATTGATCAGGAAATGAGTATATTAAGACAAGGATCGAAATCCTTGATTGATTATTACAATGAACTGAATCAGAAATTAACACTATTAATAAACAAAACCATTATGACCCACGGTACAAATTCTGAAATTACAAATTAAATATTAAAAATCTCGAAACCGCTCTAAGAACATTTATAACGGGATTAAATCCTCCTTTAAACCAAGTACTTTTCACACTGGCTCCTGCCGATTTGCCAAATGCTCTGGCGAAAGCACAGGAGCTTCATTCAAATCAAATGCGTTCAGAATTTGCTCTGAATTTTTCAAAAACTTACCTTCCGGAAAATAAAACGCTTAATAATAATTTGCGGAGTCCTAAGAATAATACACAAAGGGGGGGAAATCAATTAAAGAACCATTTGAGATACCCACAAGTGAGAAATAACAATAATATGAATTTCCCAAAACCAGAACCGATGGATACATCATCCGACAATCTGCCACTTGGTCAGCAGAGAACGGTCGGTTATAATCAATCATCCCAACCAAAAATATTTCAGGGTCAACAACAAAATGATAATTCACAGAAATGGCAATGTAACCAGCCAGTGAAAAGGGGTATGAATTTTAGTGGTCTTGACCTAGGTTGAGCCACGAATAAACAATTTAAATGAAAATCATTTTTTAGATCAGTCCTCCACCTGCCCTACATCTTCCGAACAGATAGACATAGCGGAGTAAAAATTAGAATATTGATAGATACTGGTGCGACGAGTTGTTACATCAGGAAGGGTATATATAACAACGGTAAGGAATTAGCAATTAAGAAGAGGGTAAGAACCATTCATGGTTCGACCATCATCACCTTGTACCATGACGTACACTTGTTTGGATTTAAGGAAAGATTTTACGAAATAGATAACTTAGAAAGTGACTTTCTAGTAGGAGTCAATTTTTCGATTGAAAGATTAAGGCAAAAATAGATATGGAGAAAGCAGAACTTATATATGGAGATAACAATAAGGAGAAGTTATGTTTTGTGAACATGGAAGAAACTAACCATGATGAAATGTATAAATTAAACCCCTTGGGACATAAGAGTCCTAGGCGCCAGCTGACGATAATACCGGCAACGTGAAAGGAAAGGTTCAAAATGAATATATGAAGGAAAGTTTTCAAAATAATTCAAACCCCTTGGGATTAAAAAATCCTAAGGTGCCCGCCCAAGAGAATTCCGGCAGTTCAAATAAAACATATATTGTGGAACAAAAGGGTTCTACAACGCCAACTGATGAGTCATACCAGTCCAAAACAAAAAATTTAAAAAAACTTACTTCGGGAAAAGAGATCCCTGAAGCCTTTACCAATAACATATTGGGAATAAATAATATAGAATTTGAAAAAAGTATTAGCAATGGTGAATTTGCTGATAAATATATAAATAAAGAAACAAAGACAGTCAATATTCCGTTGTTGAGACGGGACGTTGTTAAAATAATAGAAAAAGCCCATAGAGACGTAAATATGGATCTGCCCTTCAGAACTGATGTTGAAGTGGAGATAAGAACTGAGGATGACAGGCCGGTATGGTCAAAACAATATCCATATTCTATGTCTGCAAATGCTTTTGTTAATGAAGAAATTAAGGTTTTAATGGAAAAAAATATAATAAGGCACAGCAAAAGCCCATATAATTCACCTGTTTGGGTCGTTCCTAAAAAGGGAATAAATAAGGATGGAAGTCCTAAATTAAAGATGGTTATACATTTCAAAAAGTAAAACGAGAAAACTATATCTGATAGGTATCCAATGCCAAATCCTGAGGTTATACTTTTCAAAAAAAGTCAAAATATTTTTCAACAATCGATTTGGAGTCTGGATTTCATCAGATACCAATGAAAAAGGAAGATATAGAAAAAACAGCGTTTTCGGTAAATAATGGAAAGTATGAATATCTGAGAATGCCATTCGGGTTAAAAAATGCCCCGAGCATATTTCAGAGAGCAATGAATGATATTCTGCATGAGTATATTGGTAGATTCTGTCATGTTTATGTTGATGACATTATAATATATGCTTCGATAGGGAAGCACGTATCGAACGATGTTTACTCAGGCAGAATCGCCTTGAGTGTATTATATAAAAAAAGTAGTATCTTAAGTAGTTAACACCGCAAGTAGTTAACACCCTACTGCCTTTTTTTTATAAATTTTTTTTATTTTCATACCTTTCATGAACATGAGGAAAGCTATTTATATTTTGTTATTTAGTGATAATTGAATTTACCACTCACAAAAGAAGTGTTTTTAATGGAAAACAATCAGTTGCAATCAGTCGGGATCGCCGATAATTACTTATTTTTATTTTATATTATTTTTTATTATTTAAATACTTTTTTTTTAAATATACATATATAAATGATTTAAAACCTACAAATATTTTAATTTTAAAATTTGCATTTTCAACCCCAACTATATTTTTAGTGCATTGCGATTTCAATTTTTGTTTCAAGCTTTGTTATTTTAAGTTTACATAATTTTTAACTTGTGTTTTCCAGAAACAGCATTTAGCCTATCGGAACGAATTGGGTATACATAGTTTAATATTTATATAAAATGCTTTGTTTGGTGATTTATTTTTATTTGCTTTTGGATGTCGCTTTTTCTTGAATATAATTTAAAAAAGACTTTAAGTTTGTTTCCGAAATCCACTTTCATAAATACTTTTGCTTTTCTTTCACTTTCCTTTCCCGTAATGTTTACGGTTTTGATTATATTTCTTTTTACATGTATAGTTTTAACATTCACACATAGTAACATTACACATACTTACGCCATTGTTGTAGCTAGAAGTTATTTCTAATGCATGCAAGTTAACACCCAGCTTCACTAGGCCGCCTAACGGCAAATATAAACAAATGTTGAAGAATTCAAGTACCTAAATTGTACTCAATAAGTTACACAAATTCATTAAGTCGCATAACTGCAAATGTAAACAAATCGATCTTTCCAATGAATTCATTCTTCTTTATTATCCCAGTAATTTGAACTGGAATCAATGATTCAAGTTACTGAATTGTAATAACAAAAACATCCTTATTTTGTTTACTTACTTGATCGGATGCTGGCATTAGAGTATAAGCAATTTTGTATCTTTTAAATAAACGTAGATTAGGAGTGAAGTCAGTTCTTAGCGAAGCACTGTTGAGTGAACTCAGCTGCCTGAGTAATAAATAAACTTTTTTAAAAACACTAATGGGTTCCTAGTGTTCATAATTGGCGATCCTGTCAGGAGAGCTTAACATAACAAATCCTTGAGCTAAAGGAAAAAAATCAAGTATCCCACTAGAAAGGGAGAAAATCTAAACAAAACTTTTCGTGCTAACTTTTTTCTAATAAAAAAACACGTGTCCTACAAACAGGGCTAAAGTGTAAGGAATAAATAAGAAAAACTATAAGTTAAAAGAAATCAAAATAAAAAATTAAATAGAGGTATTGCACGTCAAGCCGGGACGTTGCCAACGTGGGACCATAATCGACTCCAGTAACAACAGCATAAGAGGACAACCAAACCAACAGGAGGGCTGACTGTAAGTTAAGTTAATAAATAATATTAAGGAAATGTAAAAATAATTAATGGGAAATTATCCCACGAGAATTAATTACGAAAGGCTTTTTTATTGTGATTATTGTCAAAGTGGTAGGCACGACAACGTCAATTGATGACGGAGTAGTTTGTACTGAAGGTTTAGATATAATAAAGTCGCTACCAGAATGCTCTGGTAAATCTTATGTTAGTTGGAGGGAGGCTGCAAAAAATTCGATGAGTTTGTATATCGAAGGAAGCAGGAAGTATTTCGGGGCATTAACCATACTTCGAAATAAAATAGTAGGAAATGCCAATGATACCCTTACCAATCATGGCACAGTATTAAACTTAGAAGCTATATTTGCCAGGCTAGACTTTGCCTATGCAGACAAACGACCAATCCATGTGATTGATCAGGAAATGAGTATATTAAGACAAGGATCGAAATCCTTGATTGATTATTACAATGAAGTGAATCAGAAATTAACACTATTAATAAACAAAACCATTATGACCCACGGTACAAATTCTGAAATTACAAATTAAATATTAAAAATCGCGAAACCGCTCTAAGAACATTTATAACGGGATTAAATCCTCCTTTAAACCAAGTACTTTTCACACTGGCTCCTGCCGATTTGCCAAATGCTCTGGCGAAAGCACAGGAGCTTCATTCAAATCAAATGCGTTCAGAATTTGCTCTGAATTTTTCAAAAACTTACCTTCCGGAAAATAAAACGTTTAATAATAATTTGCGGAGTATTAAGAATAATACACAAAGGGGGGGAAATCAATTAAAGAACCATTTGAGATACCCACAAGTGAGAAATAACAATAATATGAATTTCCCAAAACCAGAACCGATGGATACATCATCCGACAATCTGCCACTTGGTCAGCAGAGAACGGTCGGTTATAATCAATCATCCCAACCAAAAATATTTCAGGGTCAACAACAAAATGATAATTCACAGAAATGGCAATTTAACCAGCCAGTAAAAAGGGGTATGAATTTTAGTGGTCTTGACCTAGGTTGAGCCACGAATAAACAATTTAAATGAAAATCATTTTTTAGATCAGTCCTCCACCTGCCCTACATCTTCCGAACATATAGACATAGCGGAGTAAAAATTAGAATATTGATAGATACTGGTGCGACGAGTTGTTACATCAGGAAGGGTATATATAACAACGGTAAGGAATTAGCAATTAAGAAGAGGGTAAGAACCATTCATGGTTCGACCATCATCACCTTGTACCATGACGTACACTTGTTTGGATTTAAGGAAAGATTTTACGAAATAGATAACTTAGAAAGTGACTTTCTAGTAGGAGTCAATTTTTTGAGAAAGATTAAGGCAAAAATAGATATGGAGAAAGCAGAACTTATATATGGAGATAACAATAAGGAGAAGTTATGTTTTGTGAACATGGAAGAAACTAACCATGATGAAATGTATAAATTAAACCCCTTGGGACATAAGAGTCCTAGGCGCCAGCTGACGATAATACCGGCAACGTGAAAGGAAAGGTTCAAAATGAATATATGAAGGAAAGTTTTCAAAATAATTCAAACCCCTTGGGATTAAAAAATCCTAAGGTGCCCGCCCAAGAGAATTCCGGCAGTTCAAATAAAACATATATTGTGGAACAAAAGGGTTCTACAACGCCAACTGATGAGTCATACCAGTCCAAAACAAAAAATTTAAAAAAACTTACTTCGGGAAAAGAGATCCCTGAAGCCTTTACCAATAACATATTGGGAATAAATAATATAGAATTTGAAAAAAGTATTAGCAATGGTGAATTTGCTGATAAATATATAAATAAAGAAACAAAGACAGTCAATATTCCGTTGTTGAGACGGGACGTTGTTAAAATAATAGAAAAAGCCCATAGAGACGTAAATATGGATCTGCCCTTCAGAACTGATGTTGAAGTGGAGATAAGAACTGAGGATGACAGGCCGGTATGGTCAAAACAATATCCATATTCTATGTCTGCAAATGCTTTTGTTAATGAAGAAATTAAGGTTTTAATGGAAAAAAATATAATAAGGCACAGCAAAAGCCCATATAATTCACCTGTTTGGGTCGTTCCTAAAAAGGGAATAAATAAGGATGGAAGTCCTAAATTAAAGATGGTTATACATTTCAAAAAGTAAAACGAGAAAACTATATCTGATAGGTATCCAATGCCAAATCCTGAGGTTATACTTTTCAAAAAAAGTCAAAATATTTTTCAACAATCGATTTGGAGTCTGGATTTCATCAGATACCAATGAAAAAGGAAGATATAGAAAAAACAGCGTTTTCGGTAAATAATGGAAAGTATGAATATCTGAGAATGCCATTCGGGTTAAAAAATGCCCCGAGCATATTTCAGAGAGCAATGAATGATATTCTGCATGAGTATATTGGTAGATTCTGTCATGTTTATGTTGATGACATTATAATATATGCTTCGATAGGGAAGCACGTATCGAACGATGTTTACTCAGGCAGAATCGCCTTGAGTGTATTATATAAAAAAAGTAGTATCTTAAGTAGTTAACACCGCAAGTAGTTAACACCCTACTGCCTTTTTTTTATAAATTTTTTTTATTTTCATACCTTTCATGAACATGAGGAAAGCTATTTATATTTTGTTATTTAGTGATAATTGAATTTACCACTCACAAAAGAAGTGTTTTTAATGGAAAACAATCAGTTGCCTTTATAACAACTTTTCCGTTATTAAAATAGACCTGAGTAAATTGGGATACCAAAACAGATCACTACTAGGTATTTAATGTTCGGTTACACCCGAACTTAGACTTCCTTACTAGTTTTTATTACAATTGTTCAAAACAAAATGGTGCAGCTAGTAAGTGTTTGGACTAAAAAGCGAGCGACGTGGGTTCAATCTCGGGATCGCCGATAATTACTTATTTTTATTTTATATTATTTTTTATTATTTAAATACTTTTTTTTTAAATATACATATATAAATGATTTAAAACCTACAAATATTTTAATTTTAAAATTTGCATTTTCAACCCCAACTATATTTTTAGTGCATTGCGATTTCAATTTTTGTTTCAAGCTTTGTTATTTTAAGTTTACATAATTTTTAACTTGTGTTTTCCAGAAACAGCATTTAGCCTATCGGAACGAATTGGGTATACATAGTTTAATATTTATATAAAATGCTTTGTTTGGTGATTTATTTTTATTTGCTTTTGGATGTCGCTTTTTCTTGAATATAATTTAAAAAAGACTTTAAGTTTGTTTCCGAAATCCACTTTCATAAATACTTTTGCTTTTCTTTCACTTTCCTTTCCCGTAATGTTTACGGTTTTGATTATATTTCTTTTTACATGTATAGTTTTAACATTCACACATAGTAACATTACACATACGTACGCCATTGTTGTAGCTAGAAGTTATTTCTAATGCATGCAAGTTAACACCCAGCTTCACTAGGCCGCCTAACGGCAAATATAAACAAATGTTGAAGAATTCAAGTACCTAAATTGTACTCAATAAGTTACACAAATTCATTAAGTCGCATAACTGCAAATGTAAACAAATCGATCTTTCCAATGAATTCATTCTTCTTTATTATCCCAGTAATTTGAACTGGAATCAATGATTCAAGTTACTGAATTGTAATAACAAAAACATCCTTATTTTGTTTACTTACTTGATCGGATGCTGGCATTAGAGTATAAGCAATTTTGTATCTTATAAATAAACGTAGATTAGGAGTGAAGTCAGTTCTTAGCGAAGCACTGTTGAGTGAACTCAGCTGCCTGAGTAATAAATAAACTTTTTTAAAAACACTAATGGGTTCCTAGTGTTCATAATTGGCGATCCTGTCAGGAGAGCTTAACATAACAAATCCTTGAGCTAAAGGAAAAAAATCAAGTATCCCACTAGAAAGGGAGAAAATCTAAACAAAACTTTTCGTGCTAACTTTTTTCTAATAAAAAAACACGTGTCCTACAAACAGGGCTAAAGTGTAAGGAATAAATAAGAAAAACTATAAGTTAAAAGAAATCAAAATAAAAAATTAAATAGAGGTATTGCACGTCAAGCCGGGACGTTGCCAACGTGGGACCATAATCGACTCCAGTAACAACAGCATAAGAGGACAACCAAACCAACAGGAGGGCTGACTGTAAGTTAAGTTAATAAATAATATTAAGGAAATGTAAAAATAATTAATGGGAAATTATCCCACGAGAATTAATTACGAAAGGCTTTCTTATTGTGATTATTGTCAAAGTGGTAGGCACGACAACGTCAGTTGATGACGGAGTAGTTTGTACTGAAGGTTTAGATATAATAAAGTCGCTACCAGAATGCTCTGGTAAATCTTATGTTAGTTGGAGGGAGGCTGCAAAAAATTCGATGAGTTTGTATATCGAAGGAAGCAGGAAGTATTTCGGGGCATTAACCATACTTCGAAATAAAATAGTAGGAAATGCCAATGATACCCTTACCAATCATGGCACAGTATTAAACTTAGAAGCTATATTTGCCAGGCTAGACTTTGCCTATGCAGACAAACGACCAATCCATGTGATTGATCAGGAAATGAGTATATTAAGACAAGGATCGAAATCCTTGATTGATTATTACAATGAAGTGAATCAGAAATTAACACTATTAATAAACAAAACCATTATGACCCACGGTACAAATTCTGAAATTACAAATTAAATATTAAAAATCGCGAAACCGCTCTAAGAACATTTATAACGGGATTAAATCCTCCTTTAAACCAAGTACTTTTCACACTGGCTCCTGCCGATTTGCCAAATGCTCTGGCGAAAGCACAGGAGCTTCATTCAAATCAAATGCGTTCAGAATTTGCTCTGAATTTTTCAAAAACTTACCTTCCGGAAAATAAAACGTTTAATAATAATTTGCGGAGTATTAAGAATAATACACAAAGGGGGGGAAATCAATTAAAGAACCATTTGAGATACCCACAAGTGAGAAATAACAATAATATGAATTTCCCAAAACCAGAACCGATGGATACATCATCCGACAATCTGCCACTTGGTCAGCAGAGAGCGGTCGGTTATAATCAATCATCCCAACCAAAAATATTTCAGGGTCAACAACAAAATGATAATTCACAGAAATGGCAGTGTAACCAGCCAGTGAAAAGGGGTATGAATTTTAGTGGTCTTGACCTAGGTTGAGCCACGAATAAACAATTTAAATGAAAATCATTTTTTAGATCAGTCCTCCACCTGCCCTACATCTTCCGAACAGATAGACATAGCGGAGTAAAAATTAGAATATTGATAGATACTGGTGCGACGAGTTGTTACATCAGGAAGGGTATATATAACAACGGTAAGGAATTAGCAATTAAGAAGAGGGTAAGAACCATTCATGGTTCGACCATCATCACCTTGTACCATGACGTACACTTGTTTGGATTTAAGGAAAGATTTTACGAAATAGATAACTTAGAAAGTGACTTTCTAGTAGGAGTCAATTTTTTGATTGAAAGATTAAGGCAAAAATAGATATGGAGAAAGCAGAACTTATATATGGAGATAACAATAAGGAGAAGTTATGTTTTGTGAACATGGAAGAAACTAACCATGATGAAATGTATAAATTAAACCCCTTGGGACATAAGAGTCCTAAGGCGCCAGCTGACGATAATACCGGCAACGTGAAAGGAAAGGTTCAAAATGAATATATGAAGGAAAGTTTTCAAAATAATTCAAACCCCTTGGGATTAAAAAATCCTAAGGTGCCCGCCCAAGAGAATTCCGGCAGTTCAAATAAAACATATATTGTGGAACAAAAGGGTTCTAAAACGCCAACTGATGAGTCATACCAGTCCAAAACAAAAAATTTAAAAAAACTTACTTCGGGAAAAGAGATCCCTGAAGCCTTTACCAATAACATATTGGGAATAAATAATATAGAATTTGAAAAAAGTATTAGCAATGGTGAATTTGCTGATAAATATATAAATAAAGAAACAAAGACAGTCAATATTCCGTTGTTGAGACGGGACGTTGTTAAAATAATAGTAAAAGCCCATAGAGACGTAAATATGGATCTGCCCTTCAGAACTGATGTTGAAGTGGAGATAAGAACGGAGGATGACAGGCCGGTATGGTCAAAACAATATCCATATTCTATGTCTGCAAATGCTTTTGTTAATGAAGAAATTAAGGTTTTAATGGAAAAAATATAATAAGGCACAGCAAAAGCCATTATAATTCACCTGTTTGGGTCGTTCCTAAAAAGGGAATAAATAAGGATGGAAGTCCTAAATTAAAGATGGTCATACATTTCAAAAAGTAAAACGAGAAAACTATATCTGATAGGTATCCAATGCCAAATCCTGAGGTTATACTTTTCAAAAAAAGTCAAAATATTTTTCAACAATCGATTTGGAGTCTGGATTTCATCAGATACCAATGAAAAAGGAAGATATAGAAAAAACAGCGTTTTCGGTAAATAATGGAAAGTATGAATATCTGAGAATGCCATTCGGGTTAAAAAATGCCCCGAGCATATTTCAGAGAGCAATGAATGATATTCTGCATGAGTATATTGGTAGATTCTGTCATGTTTATGTTGATGACATTATAATATATGTTTCGATAGGGAAGCACGTATCGAACGATGTTTACTCAGGCAGAATCGCCTTGAGTGTATTATATAAAAAAAGTAGTATCTTAAAAATAAATAAAAAAAGAGTATCTTAGGTAGAAGCACCTTAAGATTGCATGCATCAAAAGAATTGAATCCGTTTCTGCATAATGTTCTTTATTTTACTACGGCTTTTATACAATAAAAATGCTTACACTAGCAATAATATCTTAAGCTATAACTATAAGGAAAAAGTGCATGATTGACAATAAGTGAAGTAAATTAATGATTGGTAATAATTATTGAATTTGTGCTTATATTGCGTATTTTGGTTTATTGTGTAATTTTGTTTACGTATGAAAATATGTATGTAGGTCAGTATTTTTTATTCTTGGTTATTTATTATATTCTTAATGTTTAGGTTGCACTATATGTGCGTGTGTTTGAACTTAATTATATATATACATATGTATTAACATTCTCCGCCGCGTTGAGTGGTTAACGAAAACTTGACTTCAAACTTGTGAGATATGTATCCGTGGCATTGGCTGCGGGGGCTTTGGCGATATGTCGAATTTGTTGCATTTGTTTTTAATCCGTTCGATTAGGAGGCATATGGTTATGGCTAATGACACTAGCAATGCCGCTATGGTTATGTAGGACTGGTGAAGCGAAGAGTGCCCTTCTTTGGTAGGAAGATATTTGATGTCTTGAAGTCGTTGATGCTGGTGATTTGTTCTAATTGTGACTCGAAATTTATATTTGGTTGTAGAAGTTGCTTGACATTGTTGGGGTTCCCGATGGTAGTTAGATTCCGAAATGAAGCATAGGATGTATGTAAGGAGGTGACACTGCTTTCGTGTCCATGAATAGTTAGATATCTTCCTTTGATGATACAACTTGGTTCAATAGCCAAAATGCCAGATGCGTTGATATGCACATTAATAATATCGTTGCAGCAAACTGCAGTCATTTCCATAGGTTTGGTTGTTGAGTATACCCACCGGTTATTAGTGTTCATAGCAATAATGGATATGTTGCCTTGAACTTGACTGAAATTGCAGTTTGGCGATGTTCTATTATTGAAGAGAGCAACTTCACAGGAGTAGCTGTCGGATTCTCGGGCGAACCAAACTTGTAGGGACGGACAGAGATACAGATCGTTCATGATTGTGATGCACTTATTGAAATGGAGGCTATTCAACACCACATATTCATCTCGGTGGTCATTTACAGCCAAATACTCAATGTTCGTGTATGACGATCGTCGTGTTTCCTGCCTGCGTAGGAATGGGAATGACCTTATACAGCTCAAAACGTTCATGGTTGACTAAAGGTATATCAGCGATGAAAATGATTTTTCGCTTTGTCAATGCACCCTTTAGTTCCATAACCTTGTATAACTCTACTAAGTCGTCGTCGTCAACAGGTAGGGTGCGTCCAGTGGGAAGGTGTCCCTTGATTCTGATGATTTCTGACCTTAACTGCCTTGGAGTGAGAATAAGTGGGCTTAAATTTCCGTGGGTGGTGTGGGTGAGGGCAGCTACTAGGTCAGTTTCGATTCGTTGCAAGTCTGAAGCGAGCTTATTGAGTTGAATTGCTAAAGACATTATGTGTTGTCCTTGTCTTAACTTCGAATTTTCATCTTCAATAGAATTTAAGTCACTGTATATTCTTTGCGTAAGTTGCGATTGTAGAATCAATCACGGAGGTTTGATTTTTGACCAGAACCTGTACGAAGTTTTCATTTTCCTTAACGTCGGTTATAATTTGAGACATATGCTCTGCGTAATCTGAATCCAAGACCCCAAAAAGAGCATGAGCCACATTGCCAATTACGTTTATGGCTCCTCTTCGCCTTCGTTTCATCGATAAAAGGTCAGATTCCTGAATTAGATTGTCCCAGGTATGTCGAAGTTGTTGTGACATAGAGCCACAAGACTCGCTGGCTACTGATCGGTTGCAGGACCTTGCCAGTGCTGTTATTCCGTCTTCCAGAACCTTGTTTCTTTCCCAGAGGGGTGCGAGATCGTAATACATGATAAACCTCCAAGTATCTGTCACCAGCTTTGTTGATCCTATACCTTCGAAATACAGCCCGGGGTTGCTTGGGAATTCCATAATCTTGATGGGAGAGGCTAATATCAGAGGCAGCAATAGGAGTGAGATAAAAACTGTACTGAACAGTCCTTGCGAGCTATATGAGACAATCTTTCTTTTTCGTTGGTTTGTGCTGTTGTCGTCCTTCGATGAATGTTGTCTTTTTTGTGCTGGAGCTGAGTTGGACTCATCATATTCAGCGCACTCGAGTTGGGTATCGTTGAGTAGCGGTGCAAGTCTGTGTATAGGCCTTTTTAATGTTGCTCTCGCTGTGTTTACGTCGCATACCCGAACTAGTCCATCGTCTACCTTGTAAATCCGTGTAATTCTGCCCAACGGCCATTGTAATACTGGAATGTTATCTTCTTTGAGAATAACAAGCATGCCTTCATTCACGTTGGGTGAGGCCGATTTCCACTTTCCTCTTTGCTGTAACTCTTGTAGGTAGTTTTGTGTCCATTCCTTCCAAAAGTTATGTTTAATTTCTGAGGTTAATTTCCACCTACGGCCCAGGGACATTTTTGTTGGTTTAGCATTGACATCCACAGCTGATGTTAGTGGTTCTCCTACCAGAAAGTGACCTGGAGTGAGCGCGTTGAAATCATCATAACTAGGCGAGAGTGGGACTAGTGGTCTGGAATTTAAAATGGCTTCTATTTCCACAATGACTGTTTCTAACTCTTCATACGTTAGCGATGCGGCTGACACACTTCTTACCAAATGACGGCTGCCTCCCAAAGTCCCCCGAAGTAGGGAGCTCTTGGTGGGATGAATTTGAAATGGATGGATTTATCACTGCATACTCGGATTATTTTTTCTTGGGCTGATTGAGAGTAGATAGACTCCTTTAGCTCAGCCAGTTTGTTGCTTGCCCCAACAAAATTCGTGGCGTTGTCAGAATATAATGTTTGACAATGTCCTCTCCTGCTAATAAACCGTCTTAGTGTTCCTATAAAGGCCTCTGTTGATAAATTCGAAGCAACCTCCATGTGGATGGCCTTTGTAACAAAACAGCAAAAGACGGCAACATAAGCCTTGTCAGGTCGTTTGCCCCTAATCTTGTGGTGAATCCAAATTGGTCCAAAGTAGTCCACTCGCGCTGTTATGAACGGTCGTGCTGGTGTCACCCTGGAAGCGGGTAGATTTCCCATTAGTTGCTTAAAGAGGATTGGCCTTGCTTTGGTGCACCGTATGCATTTGTGTACGATGCTTCGTGCAACTGACTTTCCGTTTGTGATCCAGAAGTTTGTTCTTGTTGCGGCTAACAAAGCCTGTGGGCCGCAGTGACGGTTTTCTTCGTGAATCATGGTGACTAGAAGTTTTACTATGTCGTGATTGTGAGGAAGTATGGCAGGATGTTTTGTTTTGAATGGTAGCGTGGATTGCTGAAGACGGCCACCTACTCGCATTATTTGGTGTTCGTCTAGGAATGGGTTAAGTGAGGCCAATGGGCTAGCTTTGTTAACAGCTGTATTGTTCGAGAGTTTTTCGAGTTCTTCCTCAAATTCAGTTGCTTGAATCATCCTCATTATCACTATTAATGCATTTTCCATTTCGAATGCATTGAGTGCCTTATTGGTTGGCCTGAGCTGTTTGGCTATTTTGGTGTTTTCTGGGAACCTTAGTATATACCCAATTATTCGTTGAAGTGTTTTGAAGGAGTTTCGGTGGTTTATTTGGCCTATTATCTCTATCGAATTTAATTTCCTTGATGATACAGTCAGGACACGTTTTGTCATCTTACGTTCCTCGTCACCTGTGGAATTCGGGGTTCGTGACCATGGTTTTGGCCAATCTCTTTTTCCAGAGAGGAATAGTGGGCCATAAAACCATATCGAGTGGTGTGCTAAAGTTTCTGGAGGTATTCCCCTGGATATTGCGTCCGCTGGATTTTCTTTAGTACTGACATGATGCCATTGCTCTGGCAAGCTTAGGCACTGAATCTTGGCTATTCTGTTTGCCACAAAGGTATGGAATGATCCTGATGGTGAATTTATCCAGGCTAGGACAATTTGGGAGTCTGTCCAAAAGAAATTCTCGTTATTTTGAAGCCGTAGGTCCTGTTTCACCTTGCTTGTCAGCTCTGCACCTAACACGGCCGCGCAGAGCTCCAATCGTGGCAAGGTTTGTTTTTTTTATTGGCGCCACTCTTGACTTAGAACAGGTCAGCCTGGTTGTTATGGTACTATCGGTATATGTTGACCGAATGTAGATTGCAGCTCCGTAGGCACGTTCTGATGCATCGACAAAGGTGTGAACTTCAATTGATGTTGTTCTTTTATGGTTGAACACAAACCGGTCGACCTTGATCTCATTAACCGCTTCTATGCTTGATCGGAAGTCATTCCATTGCCTTTGAAGATGTGCGGGTAATTCGTCATCCCATGTGAGTGGTAGTTGCCATAATTCTTGTAAAAATATTTTTGCCTTTACTACCACTGGACCAAAAAGCCCTAGTGGATCGAAGATTTTTGCGAGTTCTGAGCTTATTACTCTTTTGGTAATGCCCTTTGCAGGAGATGATACCCTTTGTGCTCGTCCGCACAATTGGTCGGACCTTCGTAGCCAGATAAGCCCAAGAGTTTTTATTATACAAGTTGCGGACTCTTCAAGGTTTAGATTAATCTCCTGGTCTTCTGGTGGAATTCCACTTAGCAGTTGCGGATGGTTTGAGCACCACTTTCGTAGTTTGAAACCAGCCCCCTTCAGAATTGAGTCAACTTGCTGCTGTGACTCTATCGCGTTGTTTAGGGTGTCTGCCCCACTGATGCAATCATCAACGTAGAAATCATCGTGTAGTACTGCGGCTCCAAGCGGATACTTTATAGTGTTTTGGTTGGCTAGGTACTGCAGGCATTTTGTTGCTAAGTATGGTGCTGAGGAGGTTCCATACGTTACTGTTTTCAAGCGATAACATTTTATATCTTGGTCCTTGTGGAATCTCCAAAGGATCAGCTGGAATGGTTGATCCGCATCGTCGACTAGGATTTGTCGATACATTTGTTCGATATCTGCCGTGAAGACATACTTATGCATTCGGAAGCGTAGCAAGATGGAGAATAGCTCGCTCTGAACAGTCGGACCGGCGTGAAGAATATCGTTAAGTGATGAGCCACTAGATGTTTTGGCTGATGCATCGAAGACAACCCGTAGTTTCGTAGTAGAACTTTCAGGTTTAAGAACACAATGGTGCGGTAATACGTAGTGGCAGTCTGGAATGTTTTTCTCCAGGATTTCTTCCATATGACCAAGGGACTCGTATTCCAGCATAAACTTGTTGTACTCTTGTCTAAGGTGAGAATTGTTCTCCAACCGTCTTTCTAGTGCCAAAAAGCGATTGAATGCCATTGACCTTGAGTTTACGAGGACTGATGGATTCTCGGAAAACGGTAGACGAACGATGAATCGCCCTTCCTTATTTCTTTTTACGTTATGGGTAAAGTGGCTCTCACATCGTTTATCAGCCAGAGACATAGATCGAGTTGAAGTATTGTTTGCATCGTCAAGCTTCCACAATTTTTCAATTAATTCATTGGTTGTTTGATCTTCAGAGGTTAGGACTGCACACGTAGCACTGTTGCTATTGTATTGCTGAAGTCTTCCTGTAACGATCCATCCGAGTCCCGTTCGTTGTAGCGTCGGAAGTTCATTGCTGAGTTTAATTTGCTGGGCACACATGAGTTGATGATAAAACTCTGCCCCAATCAGTAGATCAATTTTGGCTGTTGCGTTGAAGTATGGATCAGCCAGTTGAATTCCATCTGGAATGTCCCATCCTGATGTCTCGAATGACGTTGTAGGTTGTGGGGATACAATATTCGGAAGCACAAAAGCTTCAATCCTTGTTGAATATCCGGCTGTCATTGACGTGAGTTCGAGGTTTATGCGTCTTGATACATTTCGAATTTTGCGGCCTATCCCTTCAATGCAAAGTAAAGATGGGGAGGCATTCAAAGAAAGCTTATTGAGCACTTTCTCTGTTATTAAATTTACTTGCGATCCAGAATCCAGCAGGGCTCGGAAAACGCCCACGCGTCGATTGCTTCCAGTCAATTGTACTCTTGCTGTTGCTAGTAGTATATAATGATTGTCGGACATCTGCTGGTTTGCTGATGCTACGATTGGACTGTTTGAGGTTTTATTACTCTTTATTTGAGAGGGATCCTGTTTTTGTATCTTCTGATTGATCTGGCGCTCAGTGGCACTTGTTGGCGGCTTATCTCTTGCTAGTTCCAAATGTAGCAATGTGTTGTGCTTCTTTGTGCACTTTGAGCAAGAACGTGATGTACATTCCCTGCTCCGATGATCTGGTTTGAAGCAGTTGACGCACAACCTCTTCTTCTGAGTCCACTGTAGCCTTTCAGCCGGTGCCATTTTGAGGAACTTCGCACAGTAATACATGACATGTTCTCCTGATCCGCACACTTTACAGACCGTTGTCGAAGCGATTGTCGATGTCTTTGCCCTGTCTCTTCCTTGGCCAGTTTCTATGGCCTTTCCACGAGTTTCCAATGCTTGGAACCGGTGCTCTATGAATGTAAGCAGCTCGGTTACATTTATCAACCTCTTGTTATCGTTGAGGGATTGTTCAAACAGGGTTTCAGTGGACGGGTCCAATTTCATTAATAGTATATGCACTATTATAGCATCCCATTGTTCTACTGGAATTCCCTGTGCCTTTAACCCATGGATGCATTCCTTAGCGAGGTCGTGTAGACACTTAAGGGCTTGAGATGTTTCATTCTTTATTTTGGGATGAGACAGTAGGTTGTTCAGCAATGAGGTTACAATGAGCCTTTTATTGTCGTATCTATTCATCAGTATAGCCCAAGAGGCAGCGGCTTTTTTTTCAACCAATTTTATAAAGGCTGAGTTTAAAACTATGTCTTCTAGTCACGTAACGAAACCGACCGTCAGTCACAATACCATCGGCGGGTGCGGGGGTGGGAGGCTGCGGAAGTCGTGAAAAAAAGCACTTTCTGAACCAATTTTATAAAGGCTGAGCTTTTGTATATATAAAATATATGTTATTAAGAAACTAAAACCAACCGTCAGTCATTCCGCGGGCGGTGGATTATGCGTCAGTCAGGCACCTGAACTTGACAAAAAAGTGCAAATTTCAACCAATTTTATAAAGGCTGAGCTTTTGTATATATAAAATATATGTTATTAAGAAACTAAAACCAACCGTCAGTCATTCCGCGGGCGGTGGATTATGCGTCAGTCAGGCACCTGAACTTGACAAAAACTTATGAGCGCACTCATGTAATTATACGATGCGTTGGATTTTCTATTCAACAGACAATCAGTTGATGATTGTTATCACACTTCATCGGTCTTCTCAGATTTTGATGATTTTTGTATAGTGTTTGCATTGCTTAAATTCACTTTACATATTCGATGATATATTATCTCTTCGTTTCTTCCGCTCAATTCCGCGATTCTATTGATCAGTTGCTCATCACCTGCTTCATTAGCAATTGAAATAAAACTTTGTATGCTATCTGTGGTATGCAACGGCTGCTCTTCGCCATTGCATTTCTTACGTCTTTTTTGACATAAAATGCAGATATAACTACTCGATTCTTCAGCAGAATCCGAGTCGTTTTCCTGTGATGGCTCACACACCTCTGTTTGTTCTTCAGGTGTACTTGTTGTAGCATTTATATCACTTTCGTGTTCGCCTGTTGCTTGCCTACATCCGCTTGGTCCCGCCTCATTTATTTCACTTGCAGGTCCGCCTGTTGCTTGTGGAAGTGCTTCCGTACATCCGCTTAGTCCAGCCTCTTCAGTTATACTGAAATAAGTAATAATAATATCACAAAATAAATAAATGTGATAACATGAATAAATAAAAATATATACATAATTATACAAGCTAGAAAGGTTATAAAGTTATACTTACTCAGCTATCTTCGGAAGGGATGTAGATTCCATAAGTTTCCGATACCTCTTTGATAGGGCAGTAAATACGCGTGTTGAAGCCAAAAGGCTGGCAATGGTTGGGGACCGCTGGTGGGCTCTCTGCACAGTAGTTCGCTGCAAAGCGACACTGTGCCGGGAAATTCACCGGTGGACATTTCCATTCTAAGTTAAGCGCAACTTGATGATCGGCTGGAAAGTCAGTCTTTGGACAGCAGCAAGCTAGAGCGTTTCCAGCGGATCACCAATCTTTTGCAAGGTAAACTATTTATTGATCAAGCCTATATCGTTACATCAAAACATATAGACCTATACTCCTTTGTATACCAGCTATTTGAATAAACCTACATCCTTATTATTAAACCTTTAATCGCTGTATTTTCTTCATTTTCGATACCCGCGCTGTTCGTGAGTTATACCGGCGTTTCACTCGTCGTCTCCCCCCCAACAACGCGATAACATTTGGTATGATACTGTTCAATGTTATTCGGTTCAGGCGGCATTTTTATATCTCTCATTGTAAGATTGTAGTCTTGCCGAATTTTTAAAGTATTTTTACATTTCAAGCAAATCGCATACAACATTTTATACATATGTGTACATATGTACCTAATTTGGCTTAAACATAAGAAACTCATTTGAAACCTGTAATATAGTTTGAACTAATACAGATATGATAACAACCATCAACTGAGTTCTATTGGAGAAAAGTCTTCAATTACATGAGTGCGCTCATACGTTTTTGTCAAGTTCAGGTGCCTGACTGACGCATAATCCACCGCCCGCGGAATGACTGACGGTTGGTTTTAGTTTCTTAATAACATATATTTTATATATACAAAAGCTCAGCCTTTATAAAATTGGTTCAGAAAGTGCTTTTTTTCACGACTTCCGCAGCCTCCCACCCCCGCACCCACCGCTACCAGACTGACTGACGGTCGGTTTCGTTATTGGGAACGTGACTACAACACATTGTTTTAAACTCAGCCTTTATAAAATTGGTTGAAAAAAAAGCCGCTGCCTCTTGGGCTAGTAGGTTCCATGCGGTTTCATAGTTTGCCGTTGAGATAGGCAAATGCTCAATGAGATTCTTTGGTTCATCTGACAAATGAGTGGTTAGATAGAAAATTTTTTGGACTTCGCTCATTGGTGCATTGTGTATTAGTTGCACATAGAGGTCCTTGAAGGCTACCCAATGTAGGTAGCTACCATTGAACCTTGGAATTTGGATTTTTGGTAGTCGTACCAAGTGTTGCTCATTTGCGTTCGTAGTCGGCGTCATATTTGGGTTGATAGAAGCAGTGCGCTGCTGCAGGTTAGAGAGGGTATTGTGTGCTTGAGCCTCTAATTCGTAATACGCATCTTGCGTGTATCCGTCGATGTCTTCACTAGTGGTCGATTGCCACAATAACTCGTTGTTAGTGGACATCTCGTTCATGTATTTGGTTATGAGCGATGCCTTAGCCTGGTAATACGGCTCAGGATGCTCCTTCTCAAAGTTTTCCTTAAACTCGTCGATATTTCGACTTAAGGCTCGCATTAATGCCTTTTGGTTTCGAACTAACTTATTAATCGATGCATCATGTGGCTCCTGCTCGTTGACTTTGCCTGCTGGCCTTTCGTTGAATGCCCCCTCATGATCTTTCCGATGAATTTCTGTTTCCTTCAACAGCTTGAGCATTTCTGATTCAAAAATATTCCTGTGTTCCAACGTCGTGTTCGAAATGTGCAGATATAGGTGGTAAAGTATTGGTGGGTCAATGGTAGATCAGACAGACATCTTATCTTATTGTCAGTGCTCTCAAACTTCGACCACGAATCTTCAAGGCGTTGGAGACGTTCCTCATAGTACTTGTGAGTCTTCCTTGAGCTGGAATCTTTCTTGACATTCCGGATTAGGGTTTCAATCTCAGTCGCCAAACTCTGCTGGTACGCGACAAGCTCCTCGAACGTGGCCATGGTGCTGGTCAAAGATTAGCAACGATAGGGATTGTATGGACTATGATGTATAGACTAATGGGTTAATTGGTGGCGTGATCCTGTGCCTTGTTACAGGATCAATTTGTTTGGTAGCTTCACGGCAATGTACTGTTGCCGGCGAGTGTATGTTTTTGTGACGTCCTTGATGCAGGGTCACTAGTTTACCACTACGATGTGAGTGATTGAATTGACGAAAATGGCTCGTATGGTGTGATCCTTGATGCAGGGCCACAAAATTACCACTCTAAGGTGGTTGATTGACGACAATGATTCGTCCTTAGATGTTGCGTCTTCTAGTGTGATCCTGGTCCTTGTTGCCGGATCACGTCGGGGTCACCAAAAAATGTTTCGATAGGGAAGCACCTATCGAACGATGTTTACTCAGGCAGAATCGCCTTGAGTGTATTATATAAAAAAAGTAGTATCTTAGGTAGAAGCACCTTAAGATTGGTTATATAAAAAAAGAGTATCTTAGGTAGAAGCACCTTAAGATTGCATGCATCAAAAGAATTTAATCCGTTTCTGCATAATGTTCTTTATTTTACTACGGCTTTTATACAATAAAAATGCTTACACTAGCAATAATATCTTAAGCTATAACTATAAGGAAAAAGTGCATGATTGACAATAAGTGAAGTAAATTAATGATTGGTAATAATTATTGAATTTGTGCTTATATTGCGTATTTTGGTTTATTGTGTAATTTTGTTTACGTATGAAAATATGTAGGTCAGTATTTTTTATTCTTGGTTATTTATTATATTCTTAATGTTTAGGTTGCACTATATGTGCTTGTGTTTGAACTTAATTATATATATACATATGTATTAACAATATATTCAAAAACATTAAAGGAACATATGAATCATTTAAAGCATATAGTGCAAACACTTGGAAAGGTTCATATGAAAATATCTGTGAAAAAATCAAGATTTATAGAAACGGAAGTCGAATTTCTTGGCTATGTTGTGTCCCACAAGGTTATAAAAACAGATCCCAGAAAGATAGAAACGATAAAAAACTACCCAATCCCCAAAACTTTACGACAAATAAGAGGATTTTTGGGACTAACGGGGTATTATAGGAAATTTATAAGGGATTATGCAAAGATAGCTAAACCAATAACGAGGCACTTGAAAGGAGAAAATGGTAAAATATCACAGTATATGTCAAAGAAAATAAACATTTATCTTGACCAGGAAGGAATAGCGGCTTGTGAGACTTTAAAAAATGCGTTAAGGGAACAAGTTGAATTAGCTCAACCAGACTTTCAAAAGAAATTAATTTTAACTACTGACGCTTCCAATGTGGCAGTGGGTGCAGTTTTGTCCCAGGAGGGAAGAACTATAACATTTATATCAAAGACTCTTGAGTCCACTGAACAGAATTATGCAACAAACGAAAAAGAGTTATTTGCGATCGTTTGGGCATTAAAAGCATTACGCCATTACCTTCATGCCGTGAAAGATTTGGAAATTCACACGGATCATCAGCCATTGTCATTTGCAATGTCTGAAAGGAATCCCAATGTAAAAATGAAAAGATGGAGAGCTTTTATTGAGGAGTTTTCACCCAGGATAGTTTATAAGCCAGGAGCAACGAATGTTGTTGCTGATGCATTATCTAGGCAACATTTGAATAATTTAACAGATACGAATAATGAGGATTCGGGTTCAGATGATTCACTTACAGGTACACAGCATTCGGCTGAGAGTAGCGATGAATATCATGTTGAGAGAACTAAAAAGCCATTGAATCATTTTAGGCAACAGATATTAATAGATAAGGGGGCAAGAATTACCACTCAGGAAAGAATTTAATATTTTGGTAACAACAGGTATTTGATCGAATATGATACACCACAAAATATTATTCCCGTTCTCTCTGAGTGTTTGAACCCTAGAATTGTTACAGGCATCTATTGCACACCAGAAGTAATTTATGAAATTAAAACGGTGTTAAAAAACGCCTACCCAACTACCAAATTTTTGCATGCTGGCTGTTTTGCTAATGATATTACTAATAGGGAAGACCAAGCAATTATTATAGAGCAGACACATAACAGAGCTCATCGTAATTATAGAGAAAATATAATACAGATTCGAGAACAGTATTATTGGCCGCAGATGGTAAAACAATTTAAACAATATGTCAAGAATCGCAATATCTGTAATATTAACAAGTACGAGAGACACCCAAAATTAATACCGATAGGTCAAGCACCAATACCTAGTAGGGAGGGAGAACAATTATACGTATGTAGATATATTTTTTGCTTACTCAAAATTCACAGTTATAAAATCTATAGAGAATAAGTTGGATATGAATGGAAAGATTCTTGAGATTCTGCAGATGTTTCCTAATGTCAGAAGTATGGTTTTGGATAATGAGCCTAGTTTTTGTTCCGCACAATTTAAATCATTAATGAATAGATTAAATGTCCAGATTTTCTTTTGCACACCAAGGCATAGTACTACAAATGGACAAGTGGAGCGAGTTCATTCAACAATAGTTGAAATAGCTCGATGTTTGAAACAGGAGCATAACTTGATAGGTGATTTGGAGGCAATCGTAAGAGCGGTACAACAATATAATACATCAATTCACTCGGTAACGGGGAAGCAGCCGTATAATATTTTGTTTAATAAAGAAAGCCATTCTGATGCAAAAAATAAATTGGAGATTGCGCAGGAAAAGCTTTTGAATTTTCATAATAAAAAAAGAATAAATAAAAATTATCATCCAGGTGCAATAATATACGAAAAAATTTTTGGAGAAAGAAATAAACTTAAGCCAAGATATAGGAAACAAATAGTTTGTGAGGACTTAGGGGATAAGATTAAAATTAGAAGTAAGAATAGAATCATACACAAAGATAATATTAAGGTTTAATTTTTATAAAAAATGGTACATATTTTAAAGCGTGCAACTGTTAGCATATGCTGACGACATTGACATTATCGGCCTTAACAACCGTGCCGTAACCTCTGCGTACTCCAAACTAGAAAAAGAAGCGGAAAAAATGGGTTTTCCAACAATAATGCCAGCCTAGAAATCCAACGAAGAATTGCTCTTGCAAATAAATGCTACTTTGGACTGAGTAGGCAAATGAAAAGTAAAGTCCTCTCTCGACGCACGAAAATCACACTCTACAAGTCACTCATCGCTCCCGTCCTGCTATATGGTGCAGAGGCGTGGACACTAACAACATCTGACGAGGCTGCATGGGAGTATTCGAGAGAAAAGTTCTGCGAAAGATTTATGGGCCTCTACGCGTTGGCGACGGCGAGTACCGAAGAAGATTTAATGATGAGTGGTATGAGTTTTACGCAGACGTCGACATAGTACAGCGCATTAAAACACAGCGGCTTCGCTGGCTAGGCCACGTCGTGCGAATGAACGAAGACGCTCCAGCCCAGAAGGTATACTTATCGGCACCCGCCGGTGGAAGCAGAGGAAGAGGAAGACCACCACTCCGATGGAAGGACCAAGTGGAGACCGACCTGCGATCTCGTGGGGTCTCCAATTGGCGCCAGTTGGCGCAAAGAAGAAATGACTGGCGAGCTATGTTGGACGGTCAAAATCGCTCAGGCGGTTGATGGCCATTTAAAGAAGAAGAAGAAGAAACCCAATGATATTAGATTTGGATGAAATAAATGAAATAATTGATCATGAGGTTAAGAATGTAACAATATCTGATTTAATGGATGTATTAAAGTTCAAAATTGTACAGATCAATGACATCATTGTTATATACATTAAATACCCAAAGGTAATAAACATAGGTACCCTGTTCAATGTAGAAGCTATTGCACAACAAGATCGAAAATTATTAATTGAAAATCAGGTAATTAGATGTGAAAACAAATTTTATACAATAAGCAATTGCCTTATCAAGCCTTTTGTATGATAAATAAAAATCAAACTTGTTTAACAAATATTTTAAATAATGAAAGAGCAAATTGTAGAAAAATCAAAGAAAAAATGAACAACTTAAAATAATAAAAGAAGGAGCAATATTAATAACAGGAAAACATAATGTAGACAATCACACAATAGACAGAATATATTTGATTACTTTTAATAATAAAGTGGTAATTGACAATGTGAAATTTGAGAATCCTACTGGAAAAATTTTGAACTATTTAAGAGAAGGGAAATTTAAACATTTTTATGTTAAAGAATATATTGAATCGAATAAAAACACTTAAAATTAAGGAATATTAATGTTTTAAATAAATTGAAACAAGAGATGCAACAGAATCCGATTTGGTGGTCATTTACTACAGTTTTGGTAGTATTTTTACTAATATATGTTATATGCAAGTTTTCGGTGATATTTCAGACTAAAATAAAATTGGAAAAAGAAAATCATAAAGAAGCCGTAATGAATGACATTGCTTTTAAAATTCAAAAAATTTCAGACGTCTACTCGAAGACAGGACGCTTCGATTTAGAGGAGGGAGAGTTAACACCCAGCTTCACTAGGCCGCCTAACGGCAAATATAAACAAATGTTGAAGAATTCAAGTACGTAAATGGTACTCAATAAGTTACACAAATTCATTAAGTCGCATAACTGCAAATGTAAACAAATCGATCTTTCCAATGAATTCATTCTTCTTTATTATCCCAGTAATTTGAACTGGAATCAATGATTCAAGTTACTGAATTGTAACAACAAAAACATCCTTATTTTCTTATTTATAGTTCTTAGCGGAGCACTGTTGAGTGAACTCAGCTGCCTGAGTAATAAATAAACTTTTTTAAAAACACTAATGTGTTTCTAGTGTTCATAATTTGCACATTTTGCTTTTAACTGGGCGTCGTGAATGGCTCCAGCTGTTGGGCGTGGTATTCGCATGCCACAGACACCTTTCTCCAAAATGAGGAAAGGCCGCTTTCTCGTCAAATGGGCTGTTCCTGATACTAATTTAAGGCTATGTTCACGCGCAGTAATAACAGACAGTCCCAATGACTCAGTTTAAAATGTAGAAGTTATAAGTTTAGTTGGACAAAACGAAAACGACAATTTTATAGAGCTAAAAATTACTCTTTGCGAGGGCTGCATTCCAAAACCACAACTTTTTTTCAAGATATTTTTTCTCTACGTAACGTTTAATTAGAAAAAAGATAAGCTATCATCGAGGAAAATCGATACAAAACTACGTAAGTTATAAGCGATAAAATAAAAATACCCAGGTACATATATTAAAGGTATAAAGTGCAAATGGGATATTATCCGGATAAACGAATAACACCATAACAATGATAATACTTTTTCTTTAAATAAATCAAATAGTACTTTTAACACCCGAGTTGTTTTTTACTTGTTCCGAGTATAAATATGAGTTAATGCGCCTTAACATTTCATAACATCTGCAAGGCTCGCCGGAGATAATTCAGTTCATAAGTCAAATTTCAAAACCGTGATTAATCAAAAAAAAAATTAAATGAGTAAAAGGACGCAAGAATTTGAGTGTAATAACGATGCAGATATGTTCTGTGTCATGTGTGACCAATATACTATCATAAGACGACTACGAGTGTTCTTAGATCGTATCAAAACTTTGTAATCCAAGTGTTTTGGCATTGAGCCTAAAAATGCTGAAAAACCATTGACAACGAGCACTTTGTGTACATCGTGTCGAGTAGAATTGATTCAGTCGGAATAAGGACAACAAATAAAATTTGATGCACTGGAGAGAACCTACTACCGTTCAATACAGTGTACAGAAGTACTTGGCGTTGGAAGATCAAGAAGATTAACATATGCCAGCATACCTACAGTGACATTACCAGTACTACATTGAACGGCAGTTGCGTATCCAATTCCATTGTCAACAGTAATATCTGAGTCCAGGGAATCAAGTTGTACTGAATTTCGCATGGGAAACGAGAGAAAGGTTCTGTCACAAGCACAACTTAATGATTGGACAAGAAATTTGGAACTAGCCAAGGAAAAGGCCGAGATCCACACTTATCGTATGCAACATTTCAAATTTGTGTCATCCGATGTTAAGGTGATATATTGTAGAACTTGTGACGAACCATTTTTCAAACCCTATACCAAGAAAAACAGTATATTCTACTGCAACGACATTCCTGGTTTATTCGAAGGGTTTGGTCAAACATATCATTCAAAAGAGTGGCGATTGTTCATAGACAGCAATAACCTGAGTTTGAAGGCTATATTACAAACAAACAAAAAGCCTTCTATCCCAATCGCACAAGCAAAGAGTAATTTTTTAAAATATTTTTTCATAAAAAAAAGGAAAAATCTGAAATGATAAGCTAATATCTGAAAAACTATCTGGTTGAGCAAAAACCATGTACGATGCAATTAAAGGAAACTTTATCTTATCTTTTTGATTTTACAAACCTTTCTGCAGCTGCTTGACCCGTTCGTGAGATATACGTAATGAAAGGGAGCCATCTTTTTGTTTCTTTCGAATAACGGTAAATTGCAAATATCTCAAAGACGGTAACATAGAACAAAGTGGACGCGATTTTCGAATTCAGTGGGTGATTTTACATACGAATTTCATAATCGCGTTGGTGGTAAAGAGAAATTCGTGGTCCGGTGTAATTAGTTAACAGAAGAAAGCTATTGTTAAAAATAAGACTCAAAGAATAAGAAAACAATTTGTTGCTATGTATTTAGTAGAGAAAGAATTGACTTTTTTATGCTACAGGGTGAGTCCGAAATATCAAATGTGTAAGAATGGCAGTTATAACTGCGTTTGTTTGGTTGTTGTGTTTTCCGACAGGGTGGATATTAGATTCATATTGGAACGAATTTCCGTCGTTCCTTGTCAATTTTGGTTTTGTAGCAAACCGGTTTCGTCGATGCGACATCTTCAATGCTTTATTTCGTTCTGATTTTTGTCTATGGTTATCTTTGATAGACAAAAATCAGAACGAAATTGAGCATTGAAGATGTCGCATCGACGAAACCGGTTTGCTACAAAACCAAAATTGACAACGGACGACGGAAATTCGTTCCAATATGAATCTAGGCAGTTATAATCTTGACATAAAGATAAGTGGTTTAAAATGCCTTGATGGACGAGAGGGCACATTAAAGTTCACTTCGCTCAGAAGAAACGGGGTCGAGATTGAACCATTTAGTAATTTAACCATAAAAACAATTCCAAGCATTTCTCTTCGGCTAGAAAGGGTGTGAAGATTAATTAGTTTCAAGCGACAAGTATACGGTGGTAAATTATACAAGGGATCCCAATGAAAATCTCTTAACGCAAACAGTAAAAATTGTTTTTGAGCTGATTAAAGTCGATCTACATGGACTTGGTAACGCGGGTTCCAAATTATAGAACCGTATTCAAGAATTGGTCTGACTAATGTACATAGTAAAAAGAGCTTTAGTTACGTAACCACTACCTTAGACCACCGTTTAACGAATGCAAAAACACCTTTAGCCTTAGTGACTTTTACGTTGGTATGTAGTATCGCACCAAGTAACTAGTAGTGAATCTAGATCTGATTGAAGCCTATTTCTTTCTTCTAAAGTCCCAAATGACAAGAAAAGCTTTACATCGTCAGCATACATTAACATTTTTGAAAATTTGATTACTGTAGAAATTTCATTTATAAGCAACAAGAACAGAATCGGGCCAAGATGGCTTCCTTGAGGAACTCCTGAAGAGACATAAATGACATCGGATAAACAAGGTAAGAAGATATCCAGCGATTGAGTCCCGGCTGGAACCACAACTGATCAAGTTTATGAATAAGTAACGAGTGACACACTTTGTCAAAAGTTTTTCTAAAATCGGTGTGCAGATTTTTTCTAAAACCATTTGTGACATGACTAGTAAACTCAATTAAATTCGTAACGGTGGATTTCCCCTTACAGAACCCGTGTTGGCAGTCTGAAATCAAGGTAGAGATAGGATTCGTTAGCTGATTTGTAATAATAGCTTCAAACAATTTCGGGATGGCAGAAAGCTTTGCAATGCCACAATAGTTATCAATAGAATACCTGCTTCCTCTTTTATGAAGTGGTACAAGAAGGAATCCTATCAGGACCGTATTCATAAGATTCTTTTAATGTTTTAATTTAAATTAGAACATCTTTGGCACATATAGTTGGAGAACTAATTTAATTTTTCCCGTGCAGATTATAAGGATAGTTTTGAAAGTCTGAACTGGTGACGGAAGAATAGTTTGAAGTGAAAAATTACGCAAAGAAATTTACGGTATCTTGACTATCGCTAGATATAATGTCTTGATGTCTCATGGCTGAGGGAAATCCCGCTACTTTACGTTTAGAGTTTACGAAATGATAAAACGACTTTGGATTGAGAACAAGGTCTCGCTTAGTTTTAGAAATGTAAGATTTATAGCACTTTTTATTTAAATCGATGTACTTCTGACGTAGAATGGAATACAGTAAGTAATGTGTTTTTAATCCGGATTTCTTATATATTTTGAGAGATCTCGTTTTTCTGTTTTTTAGCGTCTTAAGCTCTTTAGTAAACCAAGCTTGAGTTGGAAGATCATAGATTACTTTACGTTTAGGAATGTACTTCTCAAAAAGGCAGTGAATAGTTTGATTGAAAATTTTAACGCCAAGTTAATTTAGACAGTTTTATAGTTGGCTTTGGAAAAGTTAAAGTCAAAACTACTACTCGAGTAACATTGTTCACTTTGGCCATTACTTATGGTTTCATAGACTATTTCCATAGAAGGATGGTAGAGGTCTTCTGGTGAAACCAGCGGATCGCAACGACTTACCTAAAATTTATTTTCATCATCAACAAAAACTAAATCTAAGACTTTGCCAAACTTGTTTGCTGTAACGTTTATTTGATTAAGACAGAGATCGATCCATCTAAAGCCATTGTAGCCAGGTCTGGATGGATTTGGAATAATGTTTTCATCGACTATCTTCCACGATATATGAGGTAGGTTAAAATCACTCAAAACAATCATCGAGTGAGAATCTTTAGTCAAAAAGTGGACCGTTTTGAGCAAAGAGACGAGTTGCATGTACAAAGCAAAATCTGATGCTGGAGGGATGTAACAAACAGATAAGTACATGGAGACCTCAATGGAATCAATGGTAGGTATATCAACCTCCTCTGAAGGTATGGATGAATGAACGGCAAGTAAAACTCCACCCCGACTCTGTTCAAGCGATCATTTCTATAAACTGGATATTCGTTACAAAAAAATTCAGAGTTGAAAACATAAGGTTTTAGACAAGTTTCGGTAAAAGCAATTACGTTATAGCTCCAACAGAAAGATTTCAATTAAATATCGGTTAATTTGGTATTTAAACCTCTAACATTTTGATAAAAGATAGTCATGGTCTTAGTACTCAGTGTTTTGGCTCAACGTTATCACGAGAGATTGTTGCTACATTTTGAACATTTCTATTTGGGCTGTATTGGTACCGGAGGGCCAAAAAGAACTATTCAAAAGAGCGTCGGAATCTTTTCCCGCGACATCAATTCTAAATGACTAGTCAAGTTACGATCTTAGTTGAATCATCATCAACATCAAATCTTCCTCTGTAGTGTCAGGATGGAACCTAGACAGAAAAATAGATTTTTTGCGAGGGACCACAACCAGCTTCCTAACAATTGGTTCAGACTCCATTGCAATTGCAGGTTACCATCCCATGTGCAGATATGTGTGTGAAACTGCCTTCGAAACACACCCCGAACTCCCAAAGGCTATAGATATGATAGGGAATTAAAAACATTGTCTCTTGTTGTAAAGTTTTTGTCACCTAATACTTTTAGGTATTTAAAGCCCATTTTCAATTGGCCTTCTCAAAGGACATTAGAACAATTTGTTCAAGATTGCCCGTGTAATCCTGACTGTAGCTCTAGCAGCATAAAAGCATTGGAACTCAGAAGCCGTGGGTTCTCAGAAGAGAAAAAATATGTTTCTATTTGCTGTGACGAGATGTCTTTAAAAGTCCACTTGCAGTATGACAGAAGTAGAGATTCCATTATAGGGCTGGAGGATTACGGCGACGAAAACCGTACTACCAGGGTAGCGTCTAGTGTTTTAGCACTACTTGTCCAAGGAATTGGTGGGAAGTCTTGGACACATCCTTTATTATATTTTTTTGTTCATAAAGCCTGAAAGAGTAAGTAAGTAATTGGATGAATATTGTCCATGTATACGAGCAAGGTTCTCGCTATGAGATATCTTTTACACATAAGTTATCTTCGACGCATATTAGACCTAAATGTTTTAACAAAATGAGTGTAAAGCTAGCATCTCAAGTTTTAAGTAATTCCGGGGCAAGTGCCATGTTTGCTATATATGTAGAGTTCTGGTCATCTTAATAGCTCAGGTTCAGCATGCATTCGAACTCTTTTTTTTTAAATTGTTTAATATTTTTAATAGCTAGGTTGGCAAGTTAAAACAATCCCTCACAGCCTCTACGGAACAAATTAACTTTCTAGTAGAAGAAGCAGAACAATTCCTAAACTCCATAAAAGTTCACGATGTTGAGGGAAATGATATCACAAATACTTTTGCTTTCATTAAAGGGTGGCTCCTAAATATAAATAGTTTGCGATATTTATGACGTTTCTTATCTAGTGTTGGATTCACTCGATTGATGACAAGAAAACTATGTCAAGATGAAATAGAAAATTTCTTTGGCCATATAAGTAGACAAGCATGGGGAGTAGGATATATTCGCTGTGTTGACAAAGGGAACTGCGAACTTTTGCCTGAAAAAGTGGAATCTTTTGCGAGTAGCATAATTCAAACTGCCTGCAATGATAATTTAGTTAGAGACACATCTTGGCAAACTGTTCGCGGGTTGCGCGAGCCCCCTTTAAGTTTCTTTCAAAATATTCATGTTGATATTAACGTCGAGGTCGATGAAGCGGTTTTCTGCGTCGAAGTGCTTTTGTATACTTTTGCGGATATTTATATTTCAAATATTTTAAACTCCATAATTGCTTAATGCCGTTGCCTAGATTTGATGGCGGAATTTTAGAAAAAGATTTTTTATTTACTTCGGAAAAACAATTTAGTAATAGCCAGCTTGTAAGACCTCCCAATGAATTTATTGAATTTTTATCTAGCCTCGAAAGAATATATTCCGACCATTTTGACCTTAATTGCCATAAAGTTTGGTTTTCAGAAATTATTTTCGAAAAAATTGGTGGATGTCCAGCCATATTCTTGTTGTGTTGTATTTTCATTAGAATAAGAACATAATTCTTAATAAATTCTTTTAATAAGCAGGCAAAAAGTCCTAATTTTAATTAAATAAACGACCCGAAGTTGAATTTACATTGTCCACAGTAACAAAATTTCCTCTATTAGCTAAGTAAGAACTTATCCAATATAAAAATGTTGAATAAAAACCCCATTTCTGTAACTTAGCAAGTAACACACAGTGAGATACTCTGTCAAAGGCTTTGGATAAGTCCGTATAAATGCAGTCGACTTGACAACCTTCCGTGAAAGAACAAATTCAGTAATTGGAAAATACTGTAAAATTGACTTTGACAAGAATTACTTTCACATCTTGTGGGTATAGAAACATTGACAAAGAATAAACCAATACTAGACACATCTTCAACTATACGAGAGCTTTAACTTATCAGATCCCAATCACATCCAGAACAGTTTTTTTTTATTAGTTTGTCTTTAGAACGTTTATTGAAATAGCAAAGTGAAGCTACTTTAGAAGAAAAAGTAAAAAAAAATGTGTATTTGGAGCTGTACCCATGCGAGTACCATGGGATAATGTAGGTAAAGTATGTATACATTCGCTGATTTGAAGGTATGCAATTTTAATTTCATTCCTGTTGTCAGCAAGTTGCAAGAACTGCTTAATTTCTTGAAAGCTATTGCGCGACATATTGTTGGCTATAAAGAGTTCCCTGGAAGAGAAAACATATAACCTACAAATACACTATACTTCTAACGAAGCTGCGACATCTTATCTTCAGTGATTTTTGTTCACACGGTCTTTGCCCTTCTCTTTTTTGACGTATACACTTATGCAAGTTTTCCTTCTCTCCGTAACTTGATGGCAGCATATAGGAACTATCCACCCTCTTTCGAAATACTCTCAAAAATATTTAAAAAAAAAAGACCATCAAACCCAAGTGAGCAAGGTGAGAAGTTATTTTTTGTTCTTCTGCGGTACTATCCAAAAGCACAAAAAGTGCGATTGCAGTCCACCGGAGATCAAAACTAGATTATAATCGCAATACTCTGATTTGTAATTGAGAGCTGCATGCGGAATATATCACGCACTTGCCTCATCCTATACATACGTCCCCAGAAAGCAACAGCATCAGCAGTTAAATCAGGCTGTATAGCATTGGTCAATTGTTGTTGCAGGCTAGCAATGTCACGTTGTGTTTTACGCACGTTCTCAGCTCGTCGTATATTTTCTTTCACAGATTCTTATCCAACTCCGTCAACCACTTTCTCATCCAGCTCTTTTATGTTGCGAAAACCGCAGAAAGAGTAGCTTCTCCAGCTAGTATAACTGCTTTTACTATTTGTTGCTGGTTTTCTTTTAGGCGCGATATTTAATGTTTTGATAAAATAGGAAAAACAAAACGTTTAGCGCATAAGCAATAGCAATAAATATACACGTAAGCGAACTAGGCAAGTCTTGTCTGTCGCAACGCTTAAAAATATTTTTTCATACTCCTTTTATACATAAAAACGATATTTTTAGCGTTTTTTAACGCGGTTTAGCTCCGGTAAATCTTAATATTTTTTCGAAATATTTTGGGGGAGTCCTTAGAAAAGAGTGAATTTTAAAATTCCGGTGGAACAGTGCAACTTTTTTTTGGCGAGGCACCTTAATATATATATACATAAGTTAGCACCCGCTAAGCTACAACCAAAGCTGACATCAGCAATAAAGAACCCACAAGAAAAGGAAACCAACAGTTACAAAGAATTGGGAAATGGCCTAACCGCGAGCCCAAAAAGCTTACCAATATCGGCAACGCTATATCCGGCACGCGCCAATCAAAATTCTGCATCGACCTAAAAATCGAATAAGCAAAATAAATCACTTGCAATAACATCCGGCATGCGCCGATCCAGGACCAATGAACATACTGCTGACACAGGTAGCAAGACAGTAGGTATAATTAAGAGTAAAATAAATATAGTTAAGTCAGTTGTAGAAAAGAATTACTTGAATAAAGGTCTACTGACCACTAAATTTTTTATTTCTTTTTGGCTTGTAACAACCAAACCGGTAATTGGCGCCTGAGTCAAATAAGCTCGGCGGCGTCTAGGGTTAGTTTTTAAAAGTGCAAAAAGTTGAAGTGCCACAAAATAATACTTTTTCAAAAACGTTCAACAATAAGGTGCCACAAACTAAAGACACTAAATAAAAATTTGCCACAATAAAGTTCCAAAAACAAATAGAGACCTTTTAAAAAACAAGTGCCACAAAGAAAAGCACTGAAAAAAAGACTGAAAAAGCGTAAAACAGTAAAACAAAAATAGTGAAATAAAACACACCAAAAGGAAAAAGCACAAAAGCACACTTACCGGCATAAACATTAATCAAAGCAGCTGTTTCTTACGTAAGGAAATAGATTATATGTGATAATTCTTGAATTTAATAAAGTAAAATTAGTTAGAGAAAGAAAATAGATACACTCCCAAAAAGTATAAAAATTTAAATCAAAAATAGTTCGCAAAGTAGAAATAGCTAATAAACAAAAATAACAAATTGGCTTGTACATCCAAAAAAAATAAATATTACTGCGATTTATCACTTTCGGGGGGACCCTTCAGCTTATAACATAGAAAAATCACTACCATTCACCACTCAAGTGATTTATCAACTAAACAAAAATATAAAGGATAAATCGATAACAACAAAATAAAAACAGATGATAATTACAAGTTAGGAAAGCTCCATACAAATTCAAGTAAATGAAGGGAACAATATTGCACCAAGGCAGTACTGCCTTAAAAGAAAGAAATTGTTATACTTAAATTTTTTCTTACTTTTAAGTAGGACTTGTGCTAAAAATGTAGGATATATGTCATTAAGTTAAGTAAATATGCTCTTAACCTTTAAGTAAATATTGTACTTAAACCAAGGTCATGAATGTCCTCAGCCTAAGTAAAAACATTTCATCAAACCAAGTATGTGTTATACTTAAATTGAGTATGTAATATACTTACTTTTGAGTAATTCCCTCCGTTTTTGAAGTGCAAAGTTCCTTGATTAAAACACACACAATTGTTATTTATGAAAATATAAATGTATGAATTCGAATTTTGCATGTTTTAGACATATTTCATTGTACAAATACATATGTGACTAAATACTTTTAAAAATGATACTTAGGTTTAACATAAATATTTACATTCATTTAGCTTATGTGCTTCAATTTGTGGATACTTAACTTCTTGTAGAAAAGCTTTGCAAAGTCTTCCCCGATCTATAAGAAATAGCAACGGATTTATAAAGGATAAGAACAAAATAGCTAAGAAACTTACCAAAGAAAAGCCAAAACTTTGCTTTAAAATTGGCCAATCCGATATGATTTGAGGGGTAGAAGCCGCCGATTTCAAAAGTTTAATTCTTTCGGGAAAGCACTCTTGCCCCTTTTTCAAAACTTCTTCGTACGGAGCAATATAATATTGCAGCCAGGTTTTACTTTCCTCGTATGAAATATTACTTGTTGTTCAGCTACATTCTGTTTTCGCAATCGGTAAAAAGCATTGTAGTATTTTGCATAAAGACAGCCCCGCGGTTTTTTCCCTTTTCTGGGTAAGTAATAAGTTTCCTAGAAGAATATTGAATGTGATATTTATATAGTGCATACAACATATATATTTGAGTACAAACCTTAGTTTCCGTCGGAAAAATCTAAACGATTTGTTCCGAAATTTGTTTGAATAATTTTGGCCTTGCTGGAATTTTCTGAGTAATTGATAATTGTTAAACGTTTTTTCATGCAACATCAAAATACAACTATTGACAATATTCTAACAATTTCTTGTGTTTTCTATGAAAAAAATAGAGAGAAGTGCCCTAATATAAGAAAACAAAAGAAATTATAATAAAATAAAGTATGTAAATCAAGCTGAAATATGCTTAAAAGAAACCAAATAAAACAATATGCATAAACATATGTATAAACTATTTTTACTTACCTTTAAACAATTCAAAAAAAGTTTGACCCTCCAACTGCAACAAAGGGTCCATCAACTCCGCATCACTTATTTTATTGTTACTTTAACCACATTCCAATTAAAACTGCCAAATATTTCAATAAAATAGAAAAGCAAAAACTGACGCGCTGCAAACCAACGGGAGATTGCGAACTTGCAACAGCACGCATATTATTTCTGCGCTGGCAGAGCGATCTTAGTAGGTACACCGCAACAAACACAAAAAAAATTAAGTAACACATTTCCTTATCACTTTGTTCGGTATAGGTTAGGTTAGGTTGCGAGGGCTAGGCCGAAACCCCAAGGTGACGGCCCGACACATAGGCCACCGATAGGCCCGTTGTGATACCCTATATGGACTCAAGCAAGAGAGTCCCTTCCACACCTAAAACGGGGAGTCGAACCATTTAGTGGAAATAATGAATTTAGCTAGTGCCTTGACCTCACATCCGGATACCTCAGAAAGGTCTAATAAGAACGGTTCCCCTAAAAAGACCAACCGACCTTCCACACCTAAAACGGGGAGTCGAACCATTTAGTGGAAATAATGAATTTAGCTAGTGCCTTGACCTCACATCCGGATACCTCAGAAAGGTCTAATAAGAACGGTTCCCCTAAAAAGACCAACCGACGTCTGCCAAGTGCTGGACACTCTCCTCCTCTTCGATACATCTACAACTACGATAATAATCATACGTCGTCGTCCCCAATCTGACACCGTGAGTGCCTATTAGGCAGTGACCTGTTAAAACCCTTATTAGGGATGATACTGCAGATTTGCTTAGGCTAAGAAGCTCCCTAGTGCGCCCCCTATCGTATGAGGGCCAAGTTTGCCTGGATATCCCGCATGTTGAGATTGCTGACCATTTCTCATTTGCAGATCTTATAGTGCTCGTGCTTACACGGAGCTTGAAAGTGGCCATAGGCATACCTACCGAGTCATTTCCAGGAAGGATGTGATCGGTGGTGCCTCTTCTGGCCAGCTCATCCGCTCTGCAATTGCCCTCAATATCCCTGTGTCCAGGTACCCATATAAGGTTAATACTGAAGTGCTGTGCCATCTCGTTAAGAGATCTGCGGCATTCAGTGACCGACTTTGAATTGTCGACGAATGAGTCCAGGGCCTTTAGTGCAGCCTGGCTGTCCGAGAAAATGAAAACCCGTTTTCCATCACTAGGTACAGTAGCCAGATGGCTTACGGCTCTATGTATTGCCAGCATTTCTGCTTGGTATACACTGCAGTGATCCGGAAGGCGGAAGGAGACCTCCAGACCCAATTCCAATGAGAAGATGCCCGCTCCCACCTTCCCGTCAAGCTTAGAGCCATCGATAAATATGTTTAGAGCGCTTGGGACAGTGTGCTGTCTACTATCCAAGTCCTGTCGCGTTGGTATGAACACTGCGTAGTTCTTAACAAAAACATTCCTAGATGTACAGTAGTCGGTCAGTGTTGGTATTGGGATAGGGGCGCATGTACCCAAGATGGTGGCATGCCTCAAAGTTCCATTTGACCAGATACCTGTTTCCCGTATGCGTAGAGCCGAGATAACAGATTATTCCCGCGCCACAAGGTCGAGGGGTGGCAGGTAAAGTATTGTGTTTAGTGCTTCGGTGGGAGTAGAACAGAGAGCCCCTGTTATACATAGCTCCGAGCTTCTTTGTACTTTTGCAAAATTTTAAGATAGGTGCTTTTGGCCAGTGCAGGCCACCAGACCAAAACACCATATAGGAGAATCGGGTACAATGGCCGTAAAGACCCAGTGTACCACCTTAGGGGAGAACCCCCAGGAGGCACCTATTGCCCTCTTGCAGGAGAAAAGCGCCGCCGCCGCCTTCCTGGATCGATCCATTATGTTGTCATGCCAGATCAGTTTTCTATTCAGAATAACCCCCGGTATAAGGACATATTAACTTAGTAGTAAAGCGGGCAGAGCGCCCCAAAAAACACAAAAAAAGATTAAGTAACACATTTCCTTATCACTTTGTTGGGCATAAGGACATATTTACTTAGTAGTAAAACGCGCAGAGCGTTTTTGGTCGGCGCAGCGAAGATAAGTAAATATGCTCTTAAATTAAGTTAAACATTGCCTTGATATCGCTGCAAAAAATGTCTTCAGCATAAGGACATATTTACTTATTCAGGAGAAAAAGATAAATTGATTGAGCCATACCCGTCCGTCCGTCTATTAACACGATAACTTGAGTACATTTTGAGATATCTCAAAAAAATTTGGTATGCAGGTTCCTTTTCACTTATCTCGGAGCGCTATTGAAAATAGGCAAAATCGGTTAAAATCCACGCCCACTTTCTATATGTACAAAATGAGTGATTATTCAGTACATAATACACCTATAAGGATAAAATTCGGTGTGTACGTTAGCGTTAGGGCAAAAAATAAATTTTTGAAGAAATTTTTAAAAAGGGGCGCGGCACCGCCCACTTTTGATTAAGTGTTTGAAATATTATTAATCATAAGTCAAAAACCGCTCAAGATAGCAAAAATAAAATTCAGCACACATATCTATATATTAATAGGTTAACACTCTCCCCACTGTAACTTTCGCAACCCAGGTAGGTAGGTAGGTAAAATGGCTGCGACCTGAGAGAGGTCGCCCAAGTAGCTTTCTTAGAAGCCATAAAGACTCGTCGGACCTACTATCAAATGTGCGGATGTTTTCTACAACCAACCGGAGTTGTTTATAAATTCGAGAATGCTTGGAATCCCTAACTCAGATACCCTCCCTAAGTTTTCCAAAAAAGGTGTCCCAAAAGATTTTAGTCGTGTTCTGGCTAGAGCTGGGCATTCACACAGGAAGTGCTCAATGGTCTCTTTGGTAGTAGTGTCTTTACAGCTTCTGCAGTGGTCGTTATGCGGAATACCCATTTTTTCCGCATGTGTGCCAATCGGCCAGTGACCTGTGCATACTGCTACAAGTTTATAAGTATCCGCTCTGGACCTGCCTAGGAGACTCCTTGTTCTCCTCTGATTATACGCCGGCCAGGTGGCTCTAGATATTGCACACGTAGCGATGCCGCTCCACCTACGCTGTGCCTCATTTGTATAGTATTTTTGGATGCTTCCCTTTGCTACTGCTAGGGGTACACCCGTCTTAATTTTGCTTACTTCTTCATTTTCCGCTGATGAGCCCATACGTGCCAGCTCATCAGCCTTCTCATTACCCTCGATTCCCCTGTGACCCGGGACCCAGACAATGGATATATCCAAACTATCGGCTAGCGCTGCCAAAGTTTGCTTACATGTATGTACTACACTTGAACTAGTGTGCGGCGATGCGATTGCCTTAATCGCTGCCTGGCTATCAGAGAAAATAGTAACCTTCCCTGTTATACTCCTGTGCTCGAGCGATTTGCAAGCTTGGCCAATCGCAAGAACTTCTGCCTGAAAAACGCTGCAATACGACGGAAGTCTGAAAGATGCAGAAATATCCAGACTCTCCGAGAATATTCCAGCCCCCACACCCGAGTCCATCTTGGAGCCGTCTGTGAAGATTTGTATGCCTCCATCACTAACTATCCCGCCTCTCTTCCATTCACTCCTACTTGGAAATGCTGTAGTGGCATTGCTCTCAAACTTCAGTTTGTGAGGATAATAGTCTGTTGCGTTGTCAATTACTCCCGATGGGAGATCGTTAAGGATACTACTGTGCCCCTGCTGAGTATCCTTCCAGCACCCAGACTCTCTGAGCCTCAGTGCGGATTGTGTCGATATGCATAGTATGTGTAAGTCGATTGGGAGCAGGTTCAAAATAGGATATAGAGCCGCAGTGGGGCAGGTGCGCAAGGCCCCGGTGGTGCCAACACACGCTGTGCGCTGGACCTTCTGCAAACTAGTGAGATTATAGTTCTTCCGAAGAGCTTCCCACCATACCACCGAGCCGTAGGTCAGCACAGGTCTGAACGCAACCCAACTTCATATAGTATTTATAGATAGAGCCCTATAAAAGTTATATTGCCATCTTGGTATGGACTATATCTAGAAATCTACAAACTCTATAGCTATTTTGTAATCTCCAACAGCACAACATTCATAAAGAGCAAAAAATTAGGAACAAACAGAAAAAGACCTCACAGAAATAATATATATGATACAGCAGGGGCGCAGGTGGTAAGCGTGCCGGCTTTGATGCCTGCGTTTACAGGTTCAAGCACGGGTTCAGGGCAGGTTAAGTTTTTTTTTTTTTTATAAATTGGATTTGCCTTGAAACATATAACATATTAAAACCTTTCATCATAATATTTTTTTTTAAATTTATTATATTTGTAACCCAATATTTCAATGCTTTTCTGCTTACGACCTCTATCTTGGATTAAAAAAATAAAATTTTTTGAAAAAAAAAACTAAAAAATTATTCCAATTTATCAATATTTCTCTTTTTATTTTTTTTTAAGAAATATATCATATTTAATATACAAAAAGTAAGAACACAGTTTGTAAAATCGCGTTAATTTTCCTAAAGACATCAACTATTTTCTTGAAGAACCGGATGCTGTTATTTTAAATTAAAAATTTTTATGGTAACAACAGAATTGTACTTTTCAAAAAATATCGTTTTAAAACATTAGTTGAAGAAAAAACATTCAAATATGTGTGATCTGGCATCCTAGTAAATGCATCGCAAGGCGGCAACCCTACTCCATGAAGGAGTAACGAAGAAGATCAACGAGCTAGTTAGTCGTCAGCCGAATATCAGCAGTTGCAGCCGTTTTAACAAAACTTTCGTTCATTTATTTAACTAAATATTCAATAATATTAAACTTGCATTCTCGATTTCATTTACTTTGTACTACTTTTGAATTATTATCATTAAACTTTCGACTATAAATCAAACTCTTTGATTTAAAAGAAAAAGCAACGCCGACAGAGCGCAAAGTCAAAGGCGAACACGAAACAAGAAGTACATATCGATGATGAAGCAAACGGCACATTTAAAATACAACGAGGTATAGCAGAGCAAAAATACAAAGAAGCGAACAACAGCAGTATAGTTGAGTCAACTCCATTTCTCGCGAACAGAATAAGCAGCGGTGAAGACAGAGAAATGATGGACAACGAACAAATATGCAGCAGCAGTATCACGAAGGCAGCGATGTTTACGGCACACACCGCGATTGGCGACGCAGGCAGAGGAACGATGGGCGGCGAACAAGAAGTAAACGCTAGCTTTGAATCGGATGAAGGCAACGAGTACGTGCGCTCGAGCGAGCTATCACAATTAATAAAAATATTCGCCGAGAAAATGGGAAAAGATGATAAAGATTGTAATAAAAAGAAAGTTTCAATTGAAAGTTTTTGTAAGGTAATACCAGATTTTGATGGTAGGTCGATTCCTGTAAATCAATGGCTACGCAATTTCGAGCAAAATGCAGACGCATATGAATTGAATGAAAAACAAATATATGTAAATGCTCGTAATAAAATGGTAGGTACGGCAAAATTGTTTTTTTATACTATCACTGTTTATGACTACGCATCGTTGTGCACAGTACTACGAGAAGAGTTCGAGCAAAAGTTGAGTAGTGCTGAAGTACGCAAGCAGTTGCGCTGTAGGAAAAAACGAACGTCTGAGGTTTTTCATGATTATGTACTAGAAATGCGAAAAATTGCTGCGCTAGGTGGTATTGAAGAAGAGTCTGTCATTAGATACATAGTTGATGGGATTGATGTGCGAGATGATCTAAAGTTTCCTTTATATAGCGCAATAACGTACAGGGAATTAAGAAAGAAATATGAATTGATTGAGACAATGACAAAAGATGGTTCAGCACACAAACGCAGGCAGAATTTGCAAACACATACGCGCGAACCAGCAGAAAAAGACACTAGAGTGGATCGTAAACAACAGCATTGCTATAATTGTGGTTCTACTCAGCATAAAGGGGCAGATTGTAAGGAAGAAACAAAATGCTTTAAATGCAATGGGGTGGGACATATGGCAAAGCAGTGCAATGCGAAGCAAACAGTCAATATGGTGGTAAACCAAACTCGTACCGAAAATATTAAAATAAATGGTGTCACTACGCCTTGTTTGATCGATACTGGCGGGGACGTCTCACTTATGCGCAAGAAGAAATACGAATAAATTTTTTCTAATCAGCATTTGCGAACGTGTGTGGTAAAACTTTTTCGTTTGGGTAACGTGGCTATTTCGGTACTGGGTGAAATCGTGGCACATGTTGAGGTCGATGGATTGGACACCACACATACATTTTTGGTTGTTGAAGATGCTAAATTGAGCGTTGATGTAATTATTGGCTACGATTTTTTGCAAAAGTTTGGGGTCACTTTGGATGCTGGCACCTACAAGTTTTTTAAAGCAGACGGACAAGCGGCTGAGTGTGAAACTGATTTTAATATTTTAAACGTAGCTTGTGGCCAGTTGGAAATAGATGTTGAACCGAAATATAAAGCAGCTGTTATGAATTTGTTGAACTATTATAAGCCGGTGAGTAGTCCAAAAGGTTTCCCTATTAAGCTGTCTATTACACCCAATGGTAACAAAATCGATTTTCGTGAAAGCCCAAATAGAGTATCTGCAATTGAAAGAGAGTTTATACGAAATCAGGTAGATGAATGGCTTCGCCAGGGTATTATAAGGGAATCATGCTCTGATATAGCGAGTAAAGTGGTACTGGCCAAAAAGAAATGCGGTAGTTACAGGCTTTGTGTAGACTTCCGTAAACTAAATTCTCTTGTAATGGACCTCAAGAATGTTTTTTTTCATGTGGAGGTCGAAGAACACAGCAGGAAGTACACAGCATTTACGACGAAAGAAGGTCTTTTCGAGTTCAACAAAGTTCCGTTTGGCTTTTGCAATTCGCCTGCAGTATTTATACGCTATGTAAACCATATTTTCCAACAACTGATAAATGAGGGCATAATGGAGATCTACGTTGATGACATTGGCATATTTGAGGATGCAGCTGATAGGTGTTTGCAAAATATGGAAAGGGTCCTAGGACAAGCAGAGTAATTCGGGTTGGAAATAAACTGGGCCAAATGCCAATTCTTGAAAAAAAAGTTACTTTCTTGGGGCATGAAGTAGATAGCGGGCGGGTGTGGTCAGGCCAAGAAAAAAAAAGCTGTTAAGAAATTTCCTTTACCAAAGAACATTAGGGGTGTTCAGGCATTTCTTGGGTTGACGGGTTACTTCCGCAAATTTGTGCATAACTATGCTGCGATCGCCAGACCGTTGACATCGTTGTTAAGAAAAGATGCGGAGTTTAAAATTGAGAATGAACAAATACAAGCTTTTGAAGCATTGAAGTTGGCACTTTGCGAAGATCCGGTGCTAAAAATTTTTCGACAAAATGCTAAAACGCAACTGCATGTGGATGCATCAAAATATGGATTTGGGTCAACATTGCTGCAGCAACACGATAATAAATGGCATCCAGTATTTTATTGGAGCAAAAAGGCATCGCCTCAGGAGGAAAAGTTACTTTTTGGAAGTAAAAGCAGCATATTTAGCTACAAAAAAGCTCCGTCATTACTTAATGGGTATCGGGTTTGATCTCATAACTGATAAGTGACAAGTTATTTAAGGAGTTTTGTGCAAAATATAAAATCGAGCACATCGAATCAACAGCAGGAGTACCAAGGGGAAACGGGCAAATCGAAAGGACGAATAGGGTTATCCTTTCGGTTTTGTCAAAATTGTCGGCAGCAGAACCTGCAAAATGGTATAAGAACACCTCAGGTGCACAAAGCGATAAATTCTTACGTTCACTCTTCTACGAAATTCAGTCCTTTCGAGGTAATGTTTGGTATTAAAATGCGTAACGAGGGCGATATAGAGTTGCTTAAAATTTTGAGAGACGAGCTGGTATCAACTGCATGACATGGGTATCAACTGCATGACATGGGTATCAACTCATGTACAGTGGCAAATCTGGTTCTCTCGGACGTGTTTTTAAATCGCTCTGTAATTATTTCATCCTTTTTCTGCGAAAATAGTTTTATTACTCAGTTAACATAGTTGATTATATCTCAATTTATCATTTACATACCGAATAACTATTTGAAATATAATATACGTGGCATATCAATTAAATCAAAGAATTTCCTATATCTCAATTTATTAGAAAATCGTCGAATTTGTTGGTGATTGCTGCTTTGGTTTTGGTTTTGTAGCTGTATTCTATCTTGTTTACAAGTGTATGTATTTTTACACGGTGTTTGCTGTCTGCTGTTCGCTTTTTGCAGCTTGCTGTTTCTCCTTGGCATCCAGCTGTTTCCAGTGCTCCAAAATAACACGCGTTTACGATAAAATCCAGTGCTCCAGAATAACTTTTTAATTATTTATTACTTTTAATCTTTCGTCATGGATGACTTTTGTGGCAAATGCGACAAATCTTTTAGCAGGGGTGAATCCTTCATTGTACCATGTAGTGGCTTTTGTAATAAAATTGTAATCGCAACTGTTGCTAGGGCCAACTGTGTGAGTATGACGTGAAACTTCTAAAACGGAATACTCAGTTTTGGTACTTCTGTCCGGGATGTGTAAATGTGCTAGATAGAATTTCGAAGGCACTTGACAACGTCCTTGCCTCGCAAAAACTAGGTTTGGAAGCCATCCTGACTGCCTTCGATATTAGGCTCAAGGATCTGGCTGCGCAAATTGAAGGTATAAAGACCTCAATTAATGCCAGTTCCTCATCAGCTAAATCGAAGGCGAAATCGGGTAGCAAAAGTAACGCGAAGGTCAAGAATAAAAATAGGGCGTTGAATAATACCAAAAATCGCACGGGTAATATTGGTACATTGGCTGCGGAAATAAGTGCACTTTAAACAGCCACCACAAGCTCTAGTTCAAGTGCCTTAGGCAATAACAGTTCCGAAACGGATCTGGTAAGCTTTTCACTGCTGCCTTGCACATCAAAGTCTCTCTCTGCTCCCCTTTTTTCTTCCTCTTCTGATGGGGGGCAATCTTTAACTATCCCTGCTGGGAATAGTTCGGGCGCTTTAGTACCAAGTACTTCTACCCATTCATTTCCCTCACTTATTCTTAAGCCGCCGGCTTGCACTCGCAAGGTCGATGACACTACAGCTGCATCGTACAGTTCTGTTGCTGCTAATCGGGATAGTAATGTTCTTGTTACAAGTAACGATACGAACAATAGAAACAGTGACGATGCCAGTGTCGGTGACGAAACCTCGGTTTCTGTGGTGGAACCTCTTTCTACTGTGGTATCTGCTGTGGAGCGACTACCTAGCGTTTCTGCTCAGCTCGATACTCCAAGGCTGGTGACCGCCGTCCCACCGCGTAGAGCTATTTTTGTTCCGCGACTTCATGTATCGCTGACTGATGGGGATTTCAAGAGTTATATCTGTTCTAAGCTTCGTGGTCCACCCACGACCAAAACCAGCGTCTACAAATTTAATTTTAAATACGAACGAGATATTTCATCGTTCAAAATTTCAGCGCCTGATACATTTTTTGAGAGAGTACTTAACTCTTCCTTTTGGCCGGAACATTCCGTGGTACATTTGTTCACAAAAAAATCAAGACCTGCATCTGCCTCTATTAATGTTTCAAAAAACTGAATAACTTAATTTCTGTCACACCTCTTACTGTGCACTATCAAAATGTTCGGGGCTTACGCTCCAAATTAAATACCTTTTTCCTTAATAGTTTCAATTTTGTTAGACATGTAATAGCATTTACAGAGACCTGGTTAAAGCCTGACAATTTCAACTCTGAGCTTTTCTGCAGTAATTAGTGGTAACCAGAATGAAAACGGCAAACGACAAGCGGCATCTGTCAAATTATTTTTACATGTGTTCTTATGGGGAGGAATTTTTTGAACACGACGCGACAAAGCGGCAATCAATCACAGATGCCGCTGTCGCCAAATTAAATCTAATTCTATTTTGACAAGCAGCAGATGGTGGCGTTTGGTTTTTTTGACAATAAAAACGAAAGGAAGAGTAAATAACTTGTAAAATAAGTTCCAATTATTACAGAATAAGTCTCTTTTACACTTTTTACAACATTTTTTGCTACTTTTCAAGAAGATTCGCACCTGTCGCCCCTGCTCTTATTATAATCATGTCCCCAATGCTTGACGGCAAATATCGTCAAGCTTCAGTTTTTCGTCGTTGTCGTTCGCCGCCGTCGTGTTCATTGTGGACGGGCCTATTACGTCGTTCATAGGCGTGATCGTATATCTAGGGCCGGTGGAGTTCTTATAGCCTTCGAATCCTGCCTTTCGTCTGAATTGCTTGTCTTAAACAATGAGTCTGATATTGAATTCATTGCAGTAAAGGTTTCACTGCATAATTTTAATCTAATTATCTCTTTACATATTTGTAAGTTTTTACAAGCTCGAGACACAGAGAAACAATAATTCGTAATGAATTTTAATTGTCAGTTTTTGGGAAAAATTGATAATTGGAGAAAAATTACATTGTTAAATCACAGCGATGGATAGGATTACATGTTTCAGAGTTTCCAAGCTCATCATCAGATCCCTTGTCGGACACTGGGATATGAACCAGTGTCTGCACCAAAGCCGCTGTTAGGAAATTCTAACATCTAAGCTATGATACCCTGTCACGTCACAATGCATTTATCTCCACTTCAATTAATTCCCTTTTGTTTGTTTTGTTCTTGCCAACAGTGAGCACACATTGTTGTTAGACCTTCGGTCATACGAACGAATGCGTGTGCTGGACTTTTTTTTGTTTGTACATATGTATGTACGTAAACCCGTGCTACGGTTCTTAATATTTTGTTGTTGGTTTTTGCGGTCTTTCTTGTTTTTACATATTTGTAAGTTTTTGCAAGCTCGAGACACAGAGAAACAATAATTCGTAATGAATTTTAATTGTCAGTTTTTGGGAAAAATTGATAATTGGAGAAAAATTACATTGTTAAATCACAGCGATGGATAGGATTACATGTTTCAGAGTTTCCAAGCTCATCATCAGATCCCTTTTCGGACACTGGGATATGAACCAGTGTCTGCACCAAAGCCGCTGTTAGGAAATTCTAACATCTAAGCTATGATGCCCTATGACGTCACAATGCATTTATCTCCACTTCAATTAATTCCCTTTTGTTTGTTTTGTTCTTGCCAACAGTGAGCACACATTGTTGTTAGACCTTCGGTCATACGAACGAATGCGTGTGCTGGACTTTTTTTGTTTGTACATATGTATGTACGTAAACCCGTGCTACGGTTCTTAATATTTTGTTGTTGGTTTTTGCGGTCTTTCTTGTTTTTACATATTTGTAAGTTTTTGCAAGCTCGAGACACAGAGAAACAATAATTCGTCATGAATTTTAATTGTCAGTTTTTAGGAAAAATTGATAATTGGAGAAAAATTACATTGTTAAATCACAGCGATGGATAGGATTACATGTTTCAGAGTTTCCAAGCTCATCATCAGATCCCTTTTCGGACACTGGTTCATATCCCAGTGTCCGAAAAGGGATCTGATGATGAGCTTGGAAACTCTGAAACATGTAATCCTATCCATTGCTGTGATTTAACAATGTAATTTTTCTCCAATTATCAATTTTTCCCAAAAACTGGCAATTAAAATTCATTACGAATTACACAGTGTTACAAAAAAGAAAAAAATTAAAAACCCTGGGAAGTGATACCATTTTTCTTGTAGATCTTGAAATTCTAAGAACTACTGCATATAAGATTTTTCGCGTACAGCTCAAAATCGTGAGTTACGGGTAAAAAACCGGTTTTTTTTTACCTTTTGACACTTTTGAGCTCATAACTAGTTTGACTGTTAACTGATTTGGATTTTCTCTCCAGATCTTATAAGAAGAGATTTTGACCTTTCCAATGATATATAAAATGACTGGGAAAACATAGCCCAACTGTCAGAATTTCTCCAACCAACATATATTTTTTAACCTTTTTTCGGGTTTCGTCAACTTTGGTGCTATCTGTATGCACTAAATTATATAAAGACTATACCAACCGTGAACTGCATCTAAAGTGGAATTTAATTGTGAGTGTAATGAGTGTTATTTTTTTTATATACGTTGAAAACTGCCTTAGGTATTTAAATTTTCTTGAAAGTAAAATGAAAAAAAGTACTTTTATTTTTTCAAAATTACTCAGAAATATTTACTTGGCCTTTTGTTGTCTCAGTTTACAAACACACTTTGCAGACTAATATGGCTTTAACTTATGTAAGTACCATTCGATTTTAAACCTTTTGCCAGTATTCCCGAGATTGAGTGAGGCTAAAATAAAAGCAGGTAATAATTTGTGCGTCCCAACATCTTGCCCTTTTTAAAGCATTTATCCCATTTTATTCATTAAAGTCGTCTTCATTGGACCACAAATTTCAAAAGTTATGAAGGATCTAGAGTTTATGAACAAGCTAAGCTCAGTCGAAAAACGTGCTTGGAAGAGTTTTAAAGAATTGTGCAGCAATTTTTTGGGAAATCATAAAAGCTAAAACTATGAAGAAATAGTTAAAGAATTTTTGCATGCGTATGCTGAAATGGGTTGCAACATGTCCATAAAGGTTCCTTTTCTGCATTCGCATTTGAACTTTTTTCCAGAAAATCTAGGTCAGTTCAGTGATGAACAGGGTGAACACTTCCATCAAGAAATTGCTCTGATGGAAACACGATTTGAAGGAAAAAATAAAATAAACTTGGTTTCAGAATATTGCTGGTCATTGCTGCGAGAAACTGATGACGTCGATATAAGAAAAAAACGTTTAAGCAAACATTTTACTGCTTAAGATCCATACATTTTTCTACGACACTTTAATGTATTTAAACAGTCAATTACTCTGTTAGTTATTAGTTATTAGTTGTAGTACAATATGTAAACATGTGTGTTAGTTATACCCAAACTTGCGGAGCAGTAAAGAAAAACATAAAACAAAAATTAAAAAATCTTGTTTGTTGGGTAAATGCTCACTTATGTCCAAAGAAATGCTAATTAATGCATACGTCATTTTAAAGGATGAAGTTTTGTCTATCCAAAACTGGCAAAAGGTTTAAAATCGAATGGTACTTACATAAGTTAAAGCCATATTAGTCTGCAAAGTGTGTTTGTAAACTGAGACAACAAAAGGCCAAATAAATATTTCTGAGTAATTTTGAAAAAATAAAAGTACTTTTTTTCACTTTACTTTCAAGAAAATTTAAATACCTAAGGCAGTTTTCAACGTATATAAAAAAAATAACACTCATTACACTCACAATTAAATTCCACTTTAGATGCAGTTCACGGTTGGTATAGTCTTTATATAATTTAGTGCATACAGACAGCACCAAATTTGACGAAACCCGAAAAAAGGTTAAAAAATATATGTTGGTTGGAGAAATTCTGACAGTTGCGTTATGTTTTCCCAGTCATTTTATATATCATTGGAAAGGTCAAAATCTATTCTTATAAGATCTGGAGAGAAAATCCAAATCAGTTAACAGTCAAACTAGTTATGAGCTCAAAAGTGTCAAAAGGTAAAAAAAACCGGTTTTTTCCCGTAACTCACGATTTGGAGCTGTACGCGAAAAATGTTATATGCAGTAGTTCTTAGAATTTCAAGACCTACAAGAAAAATGGTATCACTTCCCAGGGTTTTTTTTCGTGTCACACAGTGTTATTGTTTCTCTGTGTCTCGAGCTTGCAAAAACTTACAAATATGTAAAAACAAGAAAGACCGCAAAAACCAACAACAAAATATTAAGAACCGTAGCACGGGTTTACGTACATACATATGTACAAACAAAAAAAAGTCCAGCACACGCATTCGTTCGTATGACCGAAGGTCTAACAACAATGTGTGCTCACTGTTGGCAAGAACAAAACAAACAAAAGGGAATTAATTGAAGTGGAGATAAATGCATTGTGACGTCACAGGGCATCATAGCTTAGATGTTAGAATTTCCTAACAGCGGCTTTGGTGCAGACACTGGTTCATATCCCAGTGTCCGAAAAGGGATCTGATGATGAGCTTGGAAACTCTGAAACATGTAATCCTATCCATCGCTGTGATTTAACAATGTAATTTTTCTCCAATTATCAATTTTTCCCAAAAACTGACAATTAAAATTCATTACGAATTATTGTTTCTCTGTGTCTCGAGCTTGCAAAAACTTACAAATATGTAAAAACAAGAAAGACCGCAAAAACCAACAACAAAATATTAAGAACCGTAGCACGGGTTTACGTACATACATATGTACAAACAAAAAAAAGTCCAGCACACGCATTCGTTCGTATGACCGAAGGTCTAACAACAATGTGTGCTCACTGTTGGCAAGAACAAAACAAACAAAAGGGAATTAATTGAAGTGGAGATAAATGCATTGTGACGTCACAGGGCATCATAGCTTAGATGTTAGAATTTCCTAACAGCGGCTTTGGTGCAGACACTGGTTCATATCCCAGTGTCCGAAAAGGGATCTGATGATGAGCTTGGAAACTCTGAAACATGTAATCCTATCCATCGCTGTGATTTAACAATGTAATTTTTCTCCAATTATCAATTTTTCCCAAAAACTGGCAATTAAAATTCATTACGAATTATTGTTTGTCTGTGTCTCGAGCTTGCAAAAACTTACAAATATGTAAAAACAAGAAAGACCGCAAAAACCAACAACAAAATATTAAGAACCGTAGCACGGGTTTACGTACATACATATGTACAAACAAAAAAAAGTCCAGCACACGCATTCGTTCGTATGGCCGAAGGTCTAACAACAATGTGTGCTCACTGTTGGCAAGAACAAAACAAACAAAAGGGAATTAATTGAAGTGGAGATAAATGCATTGTGACGTCACAGGGCATCATAGCTTAGATGTTAGAATTTCCTAACAGCGGCTTTGGTGCAGACACTGGTTCATATCCCAGTGTCCGAAAAGGGATCTGATGATAATAATGCCCAACGGATTACCCACCATATCCCGCCCGACCGGCGCGAGAGGCGCATCCGCATGACGCGCGGATTGTTCTTTCGTGCCGAGTCTTTGAAAGGCTTTGGTTTGTTAATCGTCGAGATCTAAAACTGCTCAGCTACAGAGAAAACCTCATCAGCTAAGTAAAAAAAGATTACACAATTAATAAATCATTAGTTGACAGCGAAAAGTTAATTGTTAAGAATAAAGATAAGAAACAAAGGATAAAAAAAAAAATTGTTGCTATGTATTTAGGATAGAAATAATTGACTTTTTTATGCTGTATAGTGAGTCTGAAATATCAAACGTACCAGAATGAGAATTATAATCTTGACACAAACAACGAAAAGGCTCATTTAATTCAAAATTAGTCCGGCACTGTTTCAAGATAAGTGGTTTAAAATGTCTTGATGGACGAGAAGGTACATTGAAGTTCACTTCGCTCAAAAGAAACGGGCTTACGATTGAACCATTTATTAATTTAATCATGAAGACAATTCCAAGCATTTCCCTCCGACTAGAAAGGCTGTGAAGATTAATTAGTTTTAAGCGACTCGTATACGATGGCAAATTATACAAGGGATCCCAGTGAAGATCTCTTAAGGCAAATAGTAAAAATTGTTTTTGAACTGATTCTAAGCGATCCACGTGGACCTGGTAACGCGGGTTCCAAATTATAGAACCGTATTCAAGTATCGGTCTGACTAAAGTAGTAAAGAGAGTTTTAGTTACATAAGGGTCGCTAAATTCTTTAGACCATCGTTTAACAAATGCTAGAACGCCTCTAGCTTTATTGACTGTTACGTTAATGTGGCAGTTGAAACTGAGTTTGTAATCCATAGTAACCCCAAGGTCAACAAAATCATACATTTGCTCAAGACTATAATTGTTGATTGTATAGGAAGCTGGCTGTGAAATTCCTCTCGAAAAACGCATGTATTTACATTTCTTTAGATTAAGCGGCATATAATTTAAATCGCACCAAGTAACAAGTGTATTTAGATCTGATTGAAGCTTATTGCTATCTTCGGATGATGCGAATGACATGAAAAGCTTTACATCGTCGGCATACATTAACATTTTCGAAAATTCTATTACTGTAGAAATGTCATTTATAAACAACAAGAACAGAATCGGGCCCAGATGGCTTCCTTGAGGAACTCCAGAGGAGACACTAATAACATCGGATTCACAGTTTTTAAACACTACTTTTTGTGTTCTGTCACTAAGGTAAGAAGAGATCCAGCGATTGAGACCCGGCTGGAAACCCAGCTGATCTAGTTTATGAATAAGTAACGAGTGACACACTTTATCGAAAGCTTTGCTGAAATCAGTATAAATAACGTCGGTGTGCAGATTTTTTCTAAAGCCATTTGAGACATGATTTGTAAATTCAAGTAAGTTTGTAACGGTGGACTTTCCCTTACAGAACCCGTGTTGACAGTCAGAAATCAAGGTAGAGATAGGATTCGTAAGCTGATTAGTAACAATAGCTTCAAACACTTTTGGGATGGCAGACAGCTTTGCTATGCCACGATAGTTCTCAATAGAAGCCTTGCTTCCGCTTTTATGAAGCGGTAGAAGAAACGACTCTTTCCATGCTGTTGGAAAAACACCACACTTTAGTGACAGATTGAACAAATTGGTAAGGGGTTTGTAAATATTGTTAGCGCACTTCTTCAAGAAGCATGTAGGAATCCTATCAGGACCACATTTAAAAGATTCTTTCAAGGTTTTCAGACAAACAAGAACATCATTGGCGCATATAGTTGGACAATTAATTAAATTGTTCCCATGTAGCTCATAGGGATAATTTAGAAAGTCAGAATTGGTGACGGCAGAATAGTTAGAAGTGAAAAATTGCGCAAAGAAATTTGCGATATTTTGATTATCGCTAGATAAAATGTCTTTATATTTCATGGCTGAGGGAAATCCCACTACTTTTCGTTTAGAATTTACGAAATCATAAAATGACTTCGGATTGCGAATAATGTCCCTTTTTGTTTTAGAGATATAGGCTTTATAGCACTTTTTATTTAAGTCGATGTACCTCTTACGTAGACCAGAATACAACAAGTAGTGTTTGTTTAATCCCGATTTCTTAAATAATTTGAAAGAACGCGTTTTTCTATTTTTCAGCATCATAAGCTCTTTAGTAAACCAAGCCTGCGTTGGATGATCATATGTTATTTTACGTTTAGGAACAATCTTCTCAAATATGTTGTAAATAGTTTGATTAAAATGTAAAACGTTTGAATCGATATCGCCACACACCTCAGGCCAAGTTACTTTAGACAGTTCTTTATTTAATTTCTTATAGTTGGCTTTTGAGAAGTTAAAATCAAAGTTACAACTTGAGCAGCCTTGTGTACATTGAGCATTACTTAAGGTCTCATGAAATATTTCCATAGAAGGGTGGTAGACGTCTTCTGGTAAAACCAGCGGATCGCAACGACTTACAGAAAATTTATTTTTATCATCGACAAGAACTAAATCTAAGACTTTGCCAAACTTGTTTGCTGTAACGTTTATTTGATTAAGACAGAGATCGGAAATTCCATCCAAAAAGTCATTGAAGCCCGGTCTGGATGGATTTGGAATAATATTTCCATCGACTATTTTCCACGATATATGAGGTAGGTTAAAATCACCCAGAACAATCATCGAGTCAGAATCTTTAGTCAAAAAGTAAACCGTTTTGAGCAAAGAGATAACTTGTAAGTACAAAGCAAAATCTGATGCTGGAGGGATATAACAAACAAATAAATAGTTTTAGCCAAGTTTCGGTAAAAGCAATTACGTTATAGTTACAACAAAAAGATTTCAAATAAAGATCGGTTAGTTTGGTATTTAAACCTCTGACATTTTGATAAAAGATAGTCATGGTTTTAGTACTCAGTTTTTTGGCTCAACTTTATCACGAGAGATTGTTGCTACATTTTGAACATTTCTATTTGGTCTGTATTCAAACTCCCGCACAAGAGCACCGGGGGGCCAAAAAGAACTATTCAAAAGAGCGTCGAAATCTTTTTCAGCGACATCAATTCTAAATGAAGACATATTTCTCTGATACGTGAAATTAAACTTTTTAATAGTCAAGTTACGATCTATTACTTTAGTCGAAATATGGTACATTAAATCTTCTTCTGTAGTGTCACGATGGAACCTAGACACAAAAATAGATTTTTTGCGAGGGACCACAACCAACTTCTTAGCAATTTTTTCAGACTCAATTACAATAACGGGAGGATCCGGATTTTTTTTAGAGGATGTCTTTGGAGGGTTCTTGGACGTTGCCCGAACAGATGTGCTTGGAATTGGGGACGCCAAGTCTATCAATTCGATGGCTTGCGGCAAGTTCGGCTCTAATAAAGGAGCAGGCTCGCGCTCGCCATCACGATTGATAGACTTTTCCAATTGAAGCGATCTGTCCAGATTTCCAAACGTTTTAAAAATGTTTTCATATTTTTTGAATTTTTCGGTCAGCAAAGAAAAGTCTTTGCTGATCTCGGAAAACCCGTTTCTGATATGTCGAAAGACCTTACAAAGATCAACTTCCGTCGATCTACATTTTGAACAAGACCAGCGCAGACCTTTTCCATCATTAATAAGATCAGCTGTTCTACCAGTTAAGCCAGTGCACTTTGCGTGGACAAGTGCATCACACAGCCAGCATGCTACAAAGCGCTCCGACTCGCTTTTTATCTGGCAATTTTCAAACGTGCACGACATTATATTATTAATAATTATAAAAATTAAAAATTAAAAAAAAATTATAAAATTAAAAAAAATTTAGTAGTTAAAAATAAAAAGCTATAAAAACAACCCTGGCAGTTTGGAAGGCAATGTACTGAGCGAACAGTTTTAAACACACTGTACTTGACGTTTAACAAACCACGCAAACAGCTGTAACGAAAAAGGAGTGAGAAAAAGAAAAGCAAGTCAGCGCACAACAACAATTACAATGTAAAATGTAAGCCTTTCAAAAGCAACAAATACAATATGCAAAAACACAACTCGGCACACACAAATTCAATAGAATGAATTTATAATTATTTAATTTTCAATAATTTATCAAGAATTTACACTTTTCACAACAAGTAGTGAAGCACATTAAGTATTCAACTCAAAAACTTTAATCTTAAACTTCAAATTTACAGATATATGACAAATATGATTAAATTTTTAGATAAAAGCACAGAGCAAAATATAAACACAACTACACAGCTTGACGTTTGCGAAAACATCGTGCTGGAAACTCTGAAACATGTAATCCTATCCATCGCTGTGATTTAACAATGTAATTTTTCTCCAATTATCAATTTTTCCCAAAAACTGACAATTAAAATTCATTACGAATTATTGTTTCTCTGTGTCTCGAGCTTGCAAAAACTTACAAATATGTAAAAACAAGAAAGACCGCAAAAACCAACAACAAAATATTAAGAACCGTAGCACGGGTTTACGTACATACATATGTACAAACAAAAAAAAGTCCAGCACACGCATTCGTTCGTATGACCGAAGGTCTAACAACAATGTGTGCTCACTGTTGGCAAGAACAAAACAAACAAAAGGGAATTAATTGAAGTGGAGATAAATGCATTGTGACGTCACAGGGCATCATAGCTTAGATGTTAGAATTTCCTAACAGCGGCTTTGGTGCAGACACTGGTTCATATCCCAGTGTCCGAAAAGGGATCTGATGATGAGCTTGGAAACTCTGAAACATGTAATTCTATCCATCGCTGTGATTTAACAATGTAATTTTTCTCCAATTATCAATTTTTCCCAAAAACTGACAATTAAAATTCATTACGAATTATTGTTTCTCTGTGTCTCGAGCTTGCAAAAACTTACAAATATGTAAAAACAAGAAAGACCGCAAAAACCAACAACAAAACTTATTATCTCTTGCTCATACATACCGCCTCTATCGGATATGCACGTTTATACTCTTCATTTCTCTGCTAGTAGTGATTTGCAATCTCGGTTGCGTAATAGTGATCGTCTTCTTGTTCTTGGAGATTTTAACTTACCTTCAGTTGGCTGGGTTAGCTCAAGCGATTCAAACTTTCTAACCCCGATCTCACAACATGATTTCCTCAATTCCATGTTGGATACCTCGCTTCTACAGATCAACAATGTGTCTAACTGTAATAACAAGATTCTTGATCTGGTGTTTGTGGATGATTCTGTAGGTGTCACACTTAATATTGTTCCACCGTTATCTGTCCCTGAAAATTCTTTTCATACTACGCTCGAGATAGCATTGGATATGGCGCAACCTAGCAGCCTTGCTTCTCTAAAGCGAACTTCATAAAACTCAATGATATGTTAGCTTCCGATGACTGGTCGAATCTCTATGCCTGTAAAGATATCGAGACAGCCGTTTCCATTTTCTACAACTCGCTACATGGAATTTTCGACAACTGTGTCCCTCTCCTCTATACTAGTGTTGGGACGAATAAGCCGCCCTGGTTCTCCAAACAGCTTGCTGGACTCAGCAATATTAAGTCCAGACTACATAAACGTTTTATAAGATCTGGCTCATCTGACACCTATTCGAAATATTTGGTTGTTCGCTCCAATTTTCAGCTGCTCAATCAGCAGTGCTATAAAGATTACTTAACAGGTTGCAAAACTCAATTTTTCAATAACCCGAAAAGATTTTACAACTTCGTTAATTCAAAACGGAAGACCTCCGGATTTCCATCTTGCCTCTCCTTTGGAAGTAAGAAAGCCAGTTCGGATCAGGACATTGCGGAGTTATTTGCTGATTTCTTTAAGTCAACTTATTCCTCTAATAGGTTCCAACAATTTCCCTATCCCTTCAAATTAGCAGAATCCAACTGCATCCTCAATCCTGTTATGGATAAAAATACCGCTCTACTAAGCCTTTTAGCATTGAAACCTACATTTTCACCAGGACCAAATGGTGTCCCCAGTTGTGTGCTAAAGTACTGTGCTGTAGTTTTATCTGACCCGGTCCTTAAATTATTTAAACTATCTCTTGATTCTGCGTCATTCCCCGCTGTATGGAAGCAATCATTTATCATACCCTTGCACAAAAAAGGGAGTAGGTCAAATATTGAAAACTACAGCGAATAGCTAAGCTTTCAGCTATTCCTAAAACCCTTGAACAAATAATCACTCACCAACTGCAACATCTTTGTAGCTCTTTATTATCACCGTGTCAACATGGTTTTGTGCGTCGTAGATCAACCACTACGAACCTACTTGAGTTCACCACATTTGTTGGGTGCAGTGAAATAACTCCCAAATGAAATAACTCCCAACAAAACTAGTAAGGAAGTCTAAGTTCTGGTGTAACCGAACATTAAATACCTAGTAGTGATCTGTTTTGGTATCCCAATTTACTCAGGTCTATTTTAATAACGGAAAAGTTGTTATTAAGGCAACTGATTGTTTTCGATTAAAAACACTTCTTTTGTGAGTGGTAAATTCAATTATCACTAAATAACAAAATATAAATAGCTTTCCTCATGTTCATGAAAGGTATGAAAATAAAAAAAATTAAAAAAAAAGGCAGTAGGGTGTTAACTACTTGCCCGTAAATCTTCCTTGTTTGTTATTCGATTTGCGTAATTTTTGGCAGGAGTATACTACATACTATTGGGAAGTATCTTACTAAATTTCATTGAAATACATTCTTGAAATTCCAAGCAATCGCTTTTGAAAATAGCAGAGCTTTTATGCTAAAAAGTGGGCGGCGCCACGCCTACTTCACCAAAATCCACAAAATTTGTTTACAGTATAGTTTTGTTTAAAAAGGCTATTATGTGTGTAAAATCTTATTTATATAACTTATACAATTATGGAAATATCGCGATTTTAATTTTACGAAGAAATTTTTTAGAACTATGTTCAAAAAGTGGGCGTGTCCGTTCACCGATTTTGTTTATTTTTTCAGCAAAGAGTTAGCTTTATATGTTGAACACTTTCTCTAAATATCGTTTCAATAAGTCAATTTTTACCGGAGTTATGGCATGGAAAGTTTTGTGGAATAATCCCCCAAAAAGGGGCGGGGCCACGCCCATTTTCCAAAAATTTTGTGCTTTCGACTTTCTTTGCCCGCGAACACCTTAGAGGTGAAATAGAAATGATATACAGCTAGTTTAAGCAAAGTTATAGCATATTCAATATATCCATGATCCTTTTCGAAATCTTTCGTATAAAATTGGGCGTGGACCTAATCCGATTTCGCAAATTTTTTTTCGAAATATTGCCTGTATTAATAGAAATATGTGTGCTGAATTTTATTTTGCTATCTTGAGCGGTGTTTGATTTATGATTAATAATATTTCTAAATTTGACTTAATCAAAAGTGGGCGGTGCCACGCCCTTTTTTAAAAATTTCTTCAGAATTTTTTTTTTTGCCTTAACGCTAAGGTACACACCAAATTTTATCCTTATAGGTGTATTATGTACTGAATAATCACTCTTTTTGTATTTTCGAGAATATTATATATATAGAAAGTGGGCGTGGCTTTTAACCGATTTTGCCTATTTTCAATAGCGTTCAGAGATAAGTAAAAAGGAACCTGCATACAAAGATTCATTGAGATATCTCAAGATTTACTCAAGTTATCGTGTTCACAGACGGACGGACGGACGGACATGGCTCAATCAATTTCTCCTTTCCTCCTGAACATTTTGATATACATAAGTCAATATCTATCTCGATTCGTTTATGCCGTTACATACTACCGTTAGGCGAATGAAGTTAATATACCTTGTGTGCGAAGCACTACTAGGTATAAAAATGAAATAACTCCCAAATATTTTCCATGCAAGTTGGGACTTATTTCATTATCAAATAGCTCCCAATTCATTGGGACTTATTTCATAATTTTAACTGGGAATTATTTCATAATGAAATAACTCCCAAATGAAATAATCCCCAATAAAATATCTTTGGGAGTTATTTCATAATTTTTGGAAATTGGGAGTTATTTCATTTTTTGGGACTTACTTCATTGCTTGTAATCTAGTCATTGGGAGTTATTTCATTTTTAATGGGAGTTATTTCATTTTTGTTGGGCATATTTTTAGCGAACTAACGTCATTGACATTAATTCGCATTAAGAAAGCGAACTAAAGTCAGTACATTTTTTTTATATTCCAAATTTTCATTTTTCATTATCACCTTCGACTTATTATCATGAATCTGAGATTGGCTTAGGTCAGATCCCCGATTCGGGGCGTGATCAATGGTATTTATGTGCAGAACTCGTTTCCGCATTGGCGGCCTTCGGCCGCGCTTCAAAAAATAACCCTGGGCTACGCCATTCCAACTCCGGGTGGTTGCCATAGCCGTGGCTACCGCCACGGTGATATCCTTACGCGTGCCACTCTTTTCTCACAGGGTAATGTGATTACAACAACCACATGAAAATGACTTTAACTGCAAATATCTCGCAAACTACTAAAAATATTGGTTCAGCGGAGTTATATTCATGCTCCTGGGACCAAAGCGCGTCTCCTGATACATATCTCAACATTTTTGGTTGTGTATTAGCGCTCGGTACCCCACGTAAACCATTACCCACGTCTAGATTTAGAATCTGAAATAAGATTTTTTTCAACCGTTCAAAAGTTATTTGCAGTTAAAGTTCACAATTTTCTGTCATTTTCATGTGGTTGTTGTAATGGCACATTAGGCTGAGCCCAAAAAGTGAGAAAGTGGGAAACGTGGCACGCGGAAAGACATCACCGTGGCGGTAGCCACGGCTATGGCACACACCCGGAGTTGGAATGGCGTAGCCCAGGGTTATTTTTTGAAGCGCGGCCGAAGGCCGCCAATGCGGAAACGAGTTCTGCACATAAATACCATGGATCACGCCCCGAATTGGGGATCTGACCTAAGTCAAATTTTCGCCTGCGGCACTACGTCGTCGAATCTCAAACCCAAATGCTTCAATGACATTAATTCGCATGTCCAAAGCTGTCCTGTATTTTTCAAATTTCCTTGTAACTGATTATATTGTAAAAATATACCATTCCAAATTTTGATTTGGGATTTATTTCATTTTTTTGGGACTTATTTCATTTGGGAGTTATTTCATTTTTTTGGGGACTTGTGGTTTCATTGTGAAATAACTGCCAAATATTGGGAGTTATTTCATTTCCTTCTTTGGGAGTTATTTCATTTATTAAAGTTGGGAATTATTTCATTTTTATTGGGACTTATTTCATTGGGAGTTATTTCATGGGAGTTATTTCATTTGGGAGTTATTTCACTGCACCCATTTGTTATGGATGGATTCGTAAATTGTTTGCAAACTGATGTAATATACACTGGTTTCAGTAAAGCATTCGACTCTGTCAACCATGAGCTTCTAATCCATAAACTTTATTTATTGGGTTTTCCAAATCATTTATTGGTATGGCTTGAAGATTATCTAATGAACAGGTCTCAACAGGTTTTGTTCAAGAATACTATGTCTAAGTCGATCAACGTAACCTCTGGGGTGCCTCAGGGTAGTCATTTAGGCCCCTTGCTTTTTACCCTATTTATTAATGATCTACCTCAAATTATCTCCTATTCCCGCACTCTCATGTACGCGGATGATGTAAAGCTGGGTTACTCATTTTCCCCCACCGAACCATTTCGGGTTGATCGCCTTCAAGCTGATTTGGAAGCGTTCCGGAACTGGTGTACAGTCAATCTATTAAACTTGAATAGCTCGAAATGTAATCAAATGACATTTCATCGAGTGTAGCATCCTACACACTAAACGGCGCGCCCTTGGAGCGTATCTCTGAGGTGGTTGATCTGGGTGTCCTATTTGATCATAAGCTGAGTTTTAATATGCATATCTTATCGATCACGAACTAGGCCATGGGTGTGCTTGGATTTGTTAAAAGGTGGGCTAAAGAATTTGATGACCCGTACCTCACGAAAGTCCTTTACGCATCGCTGGTGCGCCCAATACTTGAGTTTTGTTCATGTGTCTGGTGCCCCGTGTACCGAGAGCATATAAAGCGGATTGAGTCAGTACAAAAGTAATTTTTGATATTTGCCTTGCGTTGTCTCCCCTGGAACCCAGATATACACCTGCCTCCATATAGTAATAGGCTTCTCCTCATTAGTTTACCTACCCTAGAAAATCGCAGAACCTTATTAGGGGTAATGTTCCTCCATAAGCTGATTATCGGCCAAATTGACTCATCTGATCTTGTTAGTCCGCTAAATTTCGCCGTTCCTGCTAGGACGTCGAGGCACTTTGTAATATACAAAGACCCATTTATCGTCAAAACTTTGCCAGAAACAATCCTCTGAATGTCTGGTGTTTACACTACAACAAATTATATAGTTGTATCAGCTTCGAATGTTCTGTTGGCCATTTATCTAAAGCAATACTTGATTTCCTTACCGTCCGCCGATAAACAATAAAGGATTCACCCGCTCCACTTACTAATAGCCATTCCGTAGAAGTTATTTAACACAATCTAAGTAGTTGATGAAAGGGAGGGTGGATTGGAGACACGGCCTCTCCAACCACCATTTTTTTCTCAGATTCCTTAGAATACACTCAACCTTAGCAATTAATTCAACCGAACGAGAAGGTGGATTGGAGATTCGGCCTCTTCAACCATCCAGTAGTTTCTTCAGACTTCTTCATGCAACTTTAATGGATATATTGTTTGACTGTGAGGGTGGATTGGAGACACGGCCTCTTCAACCACTCAGCCTCAAACTTATAATTCGTCCGAACGAGAGGGTGGATTGGAGACACGGCCTCTTCAACCATCCAGTTAGCCGCATAAATGAAAAATAATATCTTACAAGTAAAATTCTTGCTTTTCTCAGTTCTATTAATTAATTTTTCTCTTTTATACATTTTATATATGTATTTGTATTTACTTTTCTAATATTGTTTTGTAAACCATGTTGATATTTCTGCAGTCGACCCCTGTTTTTAGCGTCGACTTAAATGTATAAATAAACTTTAAATAAATAAATAAAGGTCACGCAATTTACGACAGAACAAAAGCTGGGAAGAAAATATGTATGTATAGAATATATAATTAAAGTAAAGCGTAACGGCAGGTATGACGTCCAAAATTCTGCTGAATTTGTGAGACCGAATAAAACATCAACAAGTGCGGATAACATAAAACTTTGGAGCTGCGTTGAAAATAATGATGACGATGTCGGAGAGGAGTCATCTGGGACAGATGACGAGCAGGATGGCCGAGTGTGATCTGGCATCCTAGTACGAAGAAGATCAATGAGTTAGTTAGTCGTCAGCCGAATATCAGCAGTAGCAGCCGTTTTAATAAAACTTTCGTTCATTTATTTAACTAAGTATTCAATAATATTAAACTTGTATTCTCGCTTTCATTTACTTTGTACTACATTTGAATTATTATCATTAAACTATCGACTATAAATCAAACTCTTTGATTTACATATATGCGAATTATTAGCTGATATACATATGTGTATTGGCTTGAATTGGTACATGTTTTCATTCTCAAAGCAAAATTCCACAATGTTAAGATCGAAATTTGTAATATTAAATAACGTACGGACTTTAACTAAAGAACAATTTCAAATGACACTAACAGCCCGATTCTGTGCTTTTGATAAATTTGTCAACCTTGACAAATAATAAGGGAAAAATATTTTTATCAACTGTTTCGAGAGAAATAGACTACAACGAATAAAAAAAAATTGTTTTTGACGCAAAATTCAAAAACACTTGATAGAAATATTTCTTTATATATATATTTATTATTTATCAAGATTGACAAATTTATCAATAACACAGATTCGGCCGGTAACTTTACTTTTTTCACGAAAAACACATTTTTACTTTGATTATTTTATATCCTAAGCTTTTCTCGATTTTTTAAAAGTTTAATTTACTTATGAAATTTTTAGGGGGTTAAATGGAAAAATTTTTCATATACATATATTTTTCACACAGTTGTTGTTGTTGTTGTTTTAACAACAAAATCACTCCCCGAAGGTTTTGGGTAGTGTTGTCGAAATAACAGTCCTTGGCCGGATATGAATCCGGTACGCTCCGGTACTCCCTTGCGGTACTGCCCGACTGTCGTGGGAGCCTCTTACGACCGGTATGCCTACCGCGGGCATATTCTAAGCCCCAACCCGCCGGGGATTTTTCACACAGTTGATGTTATATATATGTAAAGAATGGCATCCCCTACACACATACATGTAACAATTACTTTACGTTGACATCACTGTCACTTTAATTAAAATAAACAAAATAGTCTTGCACTGCACATAAACGGAATAACACATGGCGCAGCCGAATAAGGAAACGCCCTGATCCCCTAAAGTTTGATGGTAATGTTGCAGAGCAATGGCGTGTTTTCAAACAAAATTTTGATATATACGCCATAGCCATTGATTTTGAAGAAAGAAAAGAACAGCAAAAAGTTGGAATATTTCGCAATGCGTATGTGAGTCAAACATTGTGGGTATACGGACACGGATAGAATGATTCGAGACAACATTGTTATTGGGACAAACAGTCAAAAGCTGTGGAAAAAACTCTTAAAAACAGAAAATTTGACTCTGAGCAGAGCCATTGAAATCGCGCGCGCTGCTGAGCTAGTGGACAAATATGCAAATGAAATGCAAAAACAAAGCAAATGCACAACAGTGAATGCAATAAGATCACACAAACAAATTTCGCAAAATTGCGGTGCGCGCAATACAATAGAAAATACTAAAAGTTTGAGCAAAGAAAATGTACGAGTTCAGCATAATTCAAGACAAAGTGCTAATTGTAAATTTTGTAAAGGGGTTCATGAGTTTGGCAAATGCCCAGCCTTCGGGAAAAAATGCAACAACTGCGGTCGTTTAAATCATTTTAGCGTTGCGTGTTATAGCTCACAAGTTCACGAAATAAAACAGAGTGACGAAAAAAGGGAAAGTGGCGATGATATTGTTTTGCATAATATTGAAGACGTATCAGTGGGTCGGAAAAGATGGTATGAAAAAATCAGAGCGAATGATTGCCTTATAAATTTTAAGTTGGATACGTTAATATTTTGCCTTATAAGTATTTTATAAAATACATGAAAAATACGATGATCTATGAAGGTGGTTTTCCACCCCGCAGTTATAGTGGAGCTGAGTTGGATTACAAAGGTGTAATTCAATGTGTAGTTATGTGCCGAAATGAAATAAAGACTTTACAATTCACGGTTGTTGATACACCATACTAACCTTTGTTAGGACTATCAGCGTGTGAGCAGCTTAATCTTATAAAGCGTGTAAACGTCATTCGTGAAGCAACAAGGGATGAATTTATACGAAACTATAGAGATGTTTTGAAGGCACGGGATCTTTTGTGACGAACTTGGATATCCAGGTAAAGCAAAATTCGGTTCCGGTGGTAAAACCAGCAAGGAGAATCCCACAGTCGTTAGCAGAAAAAGTCAAAAATGAGTTACACAAAATGGTAGAAAATGGAATAATTGAACGCATGGATGGTCCTATTGAACGTGCCTCTAATCTTGTAGTTGTTGAGAAGAAATCAGGTAAACTTCGTTTGTGCATATACCCGCAAGATTTAAATGCAGACGATTCCATCATTTGAATCTATGTCGGTACGTATTGCTAATAGGTGATATTCACTGTGTTGGATTTGAAAGAAGGGTTTTGGCAAATCGGACTTAGTGAAAAAGCTAGCAAACTTTGTGCTTTCAATACACCGTTTGGGTGTTATCGTTTCAAGCGCTTGCCATACCATAAATAGGTCCTGAGGTTTTTCAAAAACACAATGAGAGAAATTTTGATGATATTCCAAATGTAATAGTCTTCATTGACGATATATTGATTGCAGCTAAAAGTGTTGAAGAGCATGCCCACACATTAAAGCTAGTGATGGCTCGCGCAAGGAAGTTGAATATCAAATTCAATGTCGAGAAAATTCAATATAAGGTACCTGAGGTCAAATATTTATGAAAAGTGACCCTGACCGAGTAAAAGCGATAATGAAAATAAAAAAAACTGAATAATATGAAAGATTTGCAAAAATTGCTCGGCATGATAAATTATATTCGTGAATACATACCAAATTTATCTAGTATTTCACAACCGTTACGAGAATTGCTAAAATCCAATGTCGTGTATGAATGGCATTCAGCTCACGAAAGTTGCTTAGAGTCGATAAAAACACTGATTGCAAACGCACCAACGCTTCAATCTTTTGATGAAAAAAAAGAAATAACCCTCGAAACAGATGCATCTAAATCTGGTATATGGTGTTGCCTCATGCAAAACGGAAAGCCTATCGCATTTGCATCACGCAGTCTTACAGACGCCGAAATTAACTACGCTCAGGTTGAAAAGGAGTTTTTAGCCATTTTATTTGCTTGTCGTAAATTTCACTATTACATCTATGGTCGAAAGGTTACGATTAGGACAGATCATAAGCCCCTTGTTTCGATAATGAAAAAAGAATTTTGCAAAATCCCTTCCGCTAGACTCAAACGCATTAAACTTAGTTTAATTAAATATGACCTAAACTTGAGCCACGTTCCAGGAAAATTTTTATACATCGCTGATCTGTTGTCTCGGTACTTTGATGAGGACAATAACGCTCCCGATATTGAAGATCTTAACGAATTCGTCCATTCATTAAACATCACCGACGAACTCCTGAATCGAGATAGAAAAAGAGAAGCATTTAGCACAGTTGAAACAAGTTTTAATAAATGGCTGGCCTCGTAAGAAAGAGTTGTTATGTGACGATATTAAAATATTTTGGAAGCATCGTTCTGATCTGTTTTTAGAAGACGGTATCTTATATTTGAATAACAGGAATTGATGATGCTATTGAGAAAATGATATCCATTTGTGACATATGCCAGCGAAGTCGATCTGCTAATGTTAAGGAACCGATGATACCACACAGCATTCCCAATCTACCCTTTAATAAAATAGGCGTAGACATTTGTGAATTTGCATCAAGAAACTATTTAATAATAGCGGATTATTACTCGCGATATTTGGACATAGCGCCGTTGAAATCGAAACGCAACTGAGTGTGTCAATGCACTTAGAACATGTTTCGCCGTTCACGGATTACCTGTAGAAATAATTTCAGACAATATGCCCTTCAATTCATACGAGTTTAAACGATTTTGTGATCAAATTGGAGCTAAATTAACCACAACAAGCCCCGGTTATTCGCAATCCAACGGTTTTGCTGAGCGTTTCGTTGGGATAGCAAAAAACTTAATAAATAAAACAAATGAGAGTAAAAAAGAGTTATGGCTGGCCTTACTCGAATATCGCAATACACCGCTTAAAGATATTGATGCTTCACCAGTGGAACTTTTAATGATGCTTCACCAGTGGAACTTTTAATGAGTAGAAAAACCCGCACCCTTATGCCAACAAAAACAACTTTGTTTCAACCAAGAATCATTCCGAATATTCCTAACAACATAAATGCAAAAAAATTACAAGTCAAAAAAATACTACGTTCGTTCTGCATCGCAAAAAAAATCCTTTGTGAAGGGTGACAAGATATGGTATAAGAACAACAATAAGGGATGGGTAAAAGCTATAATCATCGACACACACGATTCACCTAGATCATACTGGATCGAACTAGACCACCAAACCATTTACCGGCGAAATTCGAAATGGCTGCGAAAACGATTATAGTTATTGGTATATAAGAATATTTGAACTTTTTTTATCTTTGAACTATAAATTATTAATGAATTTACTTAGTATATGAATTAAGGAGGGAGATGTTATATATATGTAAAGTATGGCAACCCCTACACACATACATGTAACAATTACTGTACGTTGACATCACTGTCACTTTAATTGAAATAAACAAAATAGTCTTACACTGCACTTAAACGGAATAACACAGTTGAAGATTGGCCAGAAAAATATTGCCAATTGTCTCATTTAGAGCAAAGCTGTAGATAGACGCTGGAAAGTATAAGTAGTTGCTGGCGTAGTTTTAAATAAGTTTCCTTGCTTTAAAAGAATTAAGACACAAACAATTTTCATTTTTGTCTTCACCGAGAATCCCGAGTAGTATACATTTATACCCATTTTGGTATAAAGAGGGTACAATTAGTGTCTTCATAGGACATGCTCGAACAAATGTGACCAATTTATTCCATCTAAAAGAGACTACAAAAGTAGTAGTCTACTAGCATAAAATATTGGAAAATTATATTTTCAAAGCAGAAAATGTGTTTTTCATACTAAGAATGAAGTGAGTTATATAGAATAAAAAATTTTGATCGCAACACCAGAAGAGGGATTTTCAAAAATAGAAAAGAAAAATATCAAAATCCATGCAAAGAAATGTAAAGCAGGAGTTACTAGCTTTCAAATGTTGTTGAAAATAATCTTTAGCCTTACTACAAGCCGAATCATAATAACTTCAGTTGGTGCATGTTTTCATTACCTTAGGAAAAATTTCAGCAATATATATATTAATACCCTAACTCTGTTGTACTACTTTACTGCACCACCCTAATGTGTGAAAACTTTGAGTGGCAAATATTTTCAAAACTTTAAAACCTCTAGATAGTTCGCCTAACTTGGAATGCCCTGACAATCGCGAAGAGTATCGCGAAAACAAGCGCAGACGTACGGATGATCTGCCTTCTACTTCAATGGCGCCGAACCTGCCTCCAGCCATTGAACTTATTGATTTGGTATCTCCAATACCTGACGCGGTTGTTCGGGCAACGTCCAAAAACGCCCCCCAAAGTCAACAAATAAAAAAACTTTGGAACCTCCAACGATGGAGCCCGAACCAATTACTAGGAAGCTGGTTGTGGTCCCTCAAAAAAAATCAATTTTTGTGTCTAGGTTCCATCCAGACACTACTGAAGATGATTTGAGGTACCATATATCTTCGAAGGTTAAAGATCAAACCTTAACCGTTAGAAAATTTAATTTCGCTTACCAACGTAATATGTCATCGTTTAAAATTGATGTATCCGGAAAAGATTTTAACTCTCTTTTGGACAGTTCTTTTTGGCCTCCCGGTGCTCTTGTGCTGGAGTTTGAGTTCAGACCGAATAGAAATGTTCAAAACGTAGCTAAGATCACTCGTAATAATGTTGAGTCAAAAAACTAAGTACTAAGTCCGTGAATATCTTCTACCAAAATGTCACAGGTTTAAATACCAAATTAAATGACCTGTATTTGAAATCTTTCCATTGTAACTATAACGTAATTGCTTTTACCGAAACTTGGCTAAAACCGCATGTTTTCAATTCCGAGTTTTTATGTAACGAATATCAAGTTTATAGACATGATCGCTTGAACAAAGTCGGAGGTGGTGTTCTACTTGCCGTTCATTCCTCTATTCCTTCAAAAGAGGTTAATGTACCTAACACGGATTCTATTGAGTTTAAATGCATCCGCATCCAGCTTGAGAACGTGTACATGTACTTATCTGTTTGCTACATCCCTCCAGCATCTGATCTTTCAATCTACATGCAGCATGTCTCTCTGCTCAGAACTGTTAACTTATTGACTAAAGCTTCTGACTCGATGATTGTTTTAGGTGATTTCAACCTACCGCATATATCGTGGAACATATCTGACGGAAACATTATTCCAAATCCATCCAAACTGGGCTTCAATGACTTTTTGGATGGAATTTCTGATCTCTGCCTTAGTCAAATAAATGTTACCGCTAACAAGTTTGGCAAAATCTTAGATTTAATTTATGTTGATGATAAAAAAAATTTTTTTTTAAATCGTTGTGATCCGTTGGCTTTACCAGAAGACGTCTTCCACCCTTCCATGGACATATTTCACGAAACCATAAGTAATGGCCAATATACACAATGCTGCTCAAGTAGTAGCTTTGATTTTAACTTCTCAAAAGCCAACTATAAGAATTTAAATAGAGAACTGTCTAAATTAACTTGGCCTGAGCTTTGTGGCGTTATCGATTCAAACGTTTTACATTTTAATCAAACTATTTACTACTTATTTGAGATGTTTGTTCCTAAACGTAAATTAACATATGATCATCCAACGCAAGCTTGGTTTACTAAAGAGCTTATGATGCTGAAAAATAGAAAAACGCGTTCTTTCAAATTATTTAAGAAATCGGGGTTAAACAAACATTACTTGTTGTATTCTGTTCTACGTAAGAGGTACATCGACTTGACTAAAAAGTGCTATAAAGCCTATATCGCACCCTAAATACAAAAGGGTCACAACTCAAAATTAGAGGTTCTTTGCTTTGAACGCTTCTAGATAGCGCTAGCTTAGCTCTATTTTTTTAAAACCAAGCAGGACGGTAGCCGTTTAGTTGAAGATGATAATCATTAAGAAAAAAATTGGCTGTTATAGTTGATCAAGCGTTTGTGAAAGGATAAATATCGAAAAAACCACCTGAAATTTTTGTGGGTTGTTACCCTTTTGTATTTAGGGTGCGATACCTCTAAAACAAAAAGAGACATTATTCGCAATCCGAAGTCATTTTATGACTTCGGAAATTCTAAACGAAAAGTTGTGAGATTTCCCTCAGCCATGAAATATAAAGACATTTTATCTAGCGATAATCAAGATATCGCAAATTTCTTTGCGCAATTTTTCAATTCTAACTATTCTGCAGTCACTAATTCTGACTTTCTAAATTATCCCTATGAGCTACATGGGAACAATTTAATTAATTGTCCAACTATATGCGCCAATGATGTTCTTATCTATCTGAAAACCTTGAAGGAATCTTTTAAATGCGGCCCTGATAGGATTCCTACATGCTTCTTGAAGAAGTGTGCTAACAATATTTACCAACCCCTTACCAATTTGTGCAATCTGTCACTAAAGTGTGGTGTTTTTCCAAAGGCATGGAAAGAGTCGTTTCTTATACCGCTTCATAAAAGCGGAAGCAAGGCTTCTATAGAGAACTATCGTGGCATAGCAAAGCTTTCTGCCATCCCAAAAGTGTTTTAAGCTATTGTTACCAATCAGCTTACGAATCCTATCTCTACCTTGATTTCTGACTGTCAACACGGGTTCTGTAAAGGAAAGTCCACCGTTACAAACTTACTTGAATTTACAAATCATGTCCCAAATGGCTTTAGAAAAAATCTGCACACCGACGTTATTTATACTGATTTCAGCAAAGCTTTCGATAAGGTGTGCCACTCTTTACTTATCCATAAACTGGATCAGTTGGGTTTCCAGCCGGGTCTCAATCGCTGGATCTCTTCTTATCTTAGCGACAGAATACAAAAAGTAGTGTTTAAAAATTGTGAATCCGATGTTATTTATGTCTCCTCAGGAGTTCCTCAAGGAAGCCATCTTGGCCCGATTCTGTTCTTGTTGTTTATAAATGATATTTCTACAGTAATAGAATTTTCGAAAATGTTAATGTACGCCGACGATGTAAAGCTTTTCATGTCATTCGCATCATTCGAAAATAGCAATAAGCTTCAATCAGATCTAAATACACTAGTTACTTGGGGCGATTTAAATTGGTGCAGTGAAATAACGCCCATGGGCGTTATTTCCCACTCAAAAAGGAAATTAAAAAAGGAAATAAGGCCCATGGGCTTTATCACCTTTTGCTGATGGGTGTTATTTCCTTTTTCGAAGAGAAATAAAGCCCACGGACGTTAAAAACGAATTAAAACAAGCTGATTCAAGAATTAAGTATATGATTTTTTTTATTTCAATAAATTTTAACATATTTGTTATGTTTTTATAAGGCGGTGTGCAATAGCGCCTTGTGAAATAAGCCCTTTAAGGCCTTATTACACTATTGAAAGTGAAATAAGGCCTTTATTTCAAAAAAGGCTTTATTACACTTCGAAAGAGAAATAAAGTCTTAAAGGCCTTATTGCTCTTTCATTTTTTTTAATGAAACAATAATATTCTAATTCTTTTTGTATTTTATTGAATAGTTACACACAAAATTTCACGTTAACCAAAGTGGGAAACTTGGCACGCGGAAGGACATCACCGTGGCGGTAGCCACGGCTATGGCACACACCCGGAGTTGGAATGGCGTAGCCGCCTACGCGGTAAGGTTTTCTGTACTTAAAAATCGTGGATCGGTCCTCCGTAACTCTAATCCGCAGGGGGAAAAGCAATATCTTGTTTCTGTGAAAAGTTATTAGTGAAAAACCGAAAATTGACCCGGGTCAGATCCCCAATTCGGGGCCCCATCCACGTTTTTTATGTGCAGGACAACTTTCCGCGTAGCCGGCCTTCGGCCGCGCTTTAAAAAATAACCCTGGGCTACGCCATTCCAACTCCGGGTGTGTGCCATAGCCGTGGCTACCGCCACGGTGATGTCCTTCCGCGTGCCACGTTTCCCACTCTTTTCTCACAGGGTAATTTGTGAAAAAAATGCTAATCAACAGTTCGTGGTGCTCGCGTAAAACCCTATGGGCGTTATTTCTCTTTTAAAAAGGAAATAAGAGCCATGGGCTTTATTTCTTTTTGCAGAGGGGCGATATTTCCATTTAAAAAGGAAATTGGGCGTTATTTCACTGCACCATTTAAATTATATGCCGCTTGATCTAAAGAAATGTAAATACATGCGTTTTTCGAGAGGAATTTCACAGCCAGCTTCCTATACAATTAACAATTATAGACTTGAGCAAATGTATGATTTTGTTGACCTTGGGGTTACTTTTAACTGCCACATTAACGTAACAGTCAATAAAGCTAGAGGCTTTCTAGCATTTGTTAAACGATGGTCTAAAGAATTTAGCGACCCTGATGTAACTAAAACTCTCTTTACTACATTAGTCAGACCGATACTTGAATACGGTTCTATAATTTGGAGCCCGCGTTACCAGGTCCACGTGGATCGCTTAGAATCAGTTCAAATACAATTTTTACTATTTGCCTTAAGAGATCTTCACTGGGATCCGTTGTATAATTTGCCATCGTATACGAGGCGCTTTAAACTAATTAATCTTCACAGCCTTTCTAGACGGAGGGAAATGCTTGGAATTGTTTTCATGATTAAATTACTAAATGGTTCAATCACAAGCCCGTTTCTTTTGAGCGAAGTGAACTTCAATGTACCTTCTCGTCCATCAAGACATTTTAAACCACTTATCTTGAAACAGTGCCGAACTAATTTTGAATTAAATGAGCCTTTTCGTTGTTTGTGTCAAGATTATAACTCTCATTCTGGTACGTTTGATATTTCAGACTCACTATGCAGCATAAAAAAGTCAATTCTTTCTATCCTAAATACATAGCAACAATTTGCTCCTTTGATTCTTATCTTAATTCTTTACAATAACTATTAGCTGTCAACTAACTATTTATTAACTGTGTCATCTATTTTTTATCTACCTTACTTAGCTGATGAGGTTTTCTCTGTAGCTGAGCAGTTTTAGATCTCGACGATTAACAAACCAAAGCCTTTCAAAGACTGGGCACGAAAGAACAATACGTGCGTCATGCGGATGCGCCCCTCGCGCCTCTCGGGCGGGATATGGTGGGTAATCCGTTGGGAATTATTATTATTATTATTATCACCGCCTCGCAAAATTTCTCACTTTTTAAAAACTACGAAAACCACACTCACCCCTCTGCTCTCATTCATAAGCAGTAAACTTGTAGCTGCCACTTGCTTTTATTTCAATTACATAAAACTTTGAAGTTGTAATTTCCATACAAAGCTAATTTAACGTAAAGAAACTTTGTATGCAAATGACAACTTCGAAGTCTTATGTAACTCAGCCTTCATTTATTTGACTTACTAATATGCGTGAAGCAATTTACGAAAACACTTGCCCAAATTTTCAAATTTTTTGCCCTCATTCCTTTTACTTACAGCTTCACGCATATGAACAATCCTGTAAGCTTAAAGATTTTAAAACTTATTCATTTTATATATGTACATATTCATTTTACATGCATATACTTAAGTTGGTCGAAAGGATCATAGTTATATTGAATATCCAATAACTTTGCTTAAACTAGCTGTATATCGTTTCTATTTTACCTCTCAAGTGTTCGTGGGCAAAGAAAGTCGAATGCATAAAATTTTTGGAAAATTGGCGTGACCCCACCCCTTTAGGTGGATTATTCACAAAACTTTCCATGCCATAACTCCGGTAAAAGTTGATTTAATGAAACGATATTTGGAGAAAGTGTTCAACATATAAAGCTGTAAAAATAAACAAAATTGGTTAACAGATACGCCCACTTTTAAACACAGTTCCGAAAAATTTCTTTGTAAAATTAAATCGCGATATTTTCATAATTGTATAAGTTATATAAATAAGATTTTACACACATAATACGATTTTTAAGACAAACTAAACTGTGTAAAAATGTTGTGGATTTTGGTTAAGTAGGCGTGGCGCCGCCCACTTTTCAGCAAAAAAGATCAGCTATTTTCAAAAGCGATAGCTTGAAATTTCAAGAAGGTATTTCAATTAAAGTAAGTGAGATGCTTCCAAATAGTATGTAGTATACTCCTGCCAAAAATTCAAATAACAAACAAGCAAGATTTACGGGCAAGAAGTTAACACCCTACTGCCTTTTTTTTTATTAATTTTTTTTTATTTTCATACCTTTTCTGGACAGGAAAAACCAAAGCAATATTTAAAAGTAAAACATCAGAAAAATGTTTAAATTAAGCCAAAGAAAGTATACTGAATATTTTTCGAAGCTCTTTTTTCAATAATTTGTTTACAAACCTTACTAACATCACAACACTGTTACATAGTTCAATCAATCATTTGCAAATATTCTAAAAGTTTTAACACAGAGTTTGGAAAAACGGGTTTCAAATATATCAATAAGGTGTTTCTTGGTAGCATTACGAAGCATTGTAAGAGTTCCACTTGACCGGTTAAAGTTAAATTAAGATAAAAATTGTTGGAAAGATAAACTGTTAAACTATGTAACAGTGTTATGATGTTAGTAAGGTTTGTAAACAAATTATTCAAAATAGAGCTCCGAAAACTATTCAGTTGCGTACTTTCTTCGATTTAATTTAAGCATTTTTCTGATGTTTTACTTTTAAATATTGCTTTGGTTTTAAGTATTGAAAAGTTATTCTGCTAACCTTTCATACTACTATGAAGTTTTAGGTCATAAAAATGAAGTTTTTTAATACTTAGTTCTAAACTGATATGGTAATGTTAAAATAAAGCTGTGGCCTTATACTTTAGTTTGCCACTCCTATCGCGCATAAATTTAAAGGTTTTATTGAAACACCATTCTTACTGATAACTCCTTTATCGATAAATATATCGAAATATCCAAAAGTTAAAATAAATGCCGTGGCCATGCCCTTTCATTGAATACCCATATTGAAAGCATATATCAAGGTTTTATGGGAACCACATTTCGGCCGATAACTCTTTTATCGCTAAATATATCGAACTTTCCAAACAAAACCCATGTCCGCCCCCGTTTAGTTCGATATCCATATTGTATACCTGTATACCAAATATCATTAGGTCAAATGCACCCAGAGTTTTATGAAATGAAAAGAAATCAAAAAGTAAGGGTCCCTAGCAGACCCGGAACCCCCAAATCAAAATATGTATCTCCTTTCAGACTATTGGGTGTCTGCATACGATATTTCAACTAAATCCGTCTTATTATAGGGGAACAAAAGCAAACGTCTGGAAATCCAACCATTCACATTTATAATAGCTGTAATCTAATGTAAGCAACCTACAAAAGAACGTGGAGTGGGTTATAAAAAAACATGGGAAGCAACAACAAAAAATAAGCTTCCAAGTTGAAATAAGCGGTTTGAGTTGAAATCGCTTAAACAATAAGCGACTCAATTAGAAGTTTGGTGAACCGTTGTGAATGAGAAAGGAGAAAATAACAAAAACAAAGTAAATTTGAAAATTCAGCAGCAGGAGCAAAAAAATCAAAAAATAATTTTTGTTTTGAATTTTATAAAATTCTATAAACAAATGAATTTTTTCAGCACGGAAGGGAATAAAAGAAGGAGATGGATGGATTATTTATTTTGGCAGATAGAACCAGTGTTGTAAGTAATAATGTAAATATATGCGAGTTGGGCGTTCTTTTCCAGGTTGCTTGCAAAAGATTATAATTTTATATTTTACTTACTATTTGTATTATTTTATCGAGCTCAAGGCCAAAGGTCAAATAAAAGTAAATACACTTTATTATTGTTGACACGTTTATTTGTGAGTTGGTCGATATTTCGACTTCAATCTGAAGTCATCTTCAGGACTAGAGCACAACAAGAAAATATACATAAAACATTTAAATAAATTAAATTAAATAAATCTATTTCACTCTTATGCGTAAACACTTACACTCTGATTAACTAATTTTACTTTGATCTTAATAAATAAAATAAGCATACAAACTAAACATAAACAAACAAAGTACGGTAATTTTAAACAAAATTAGGTAAAAACAACAATAGGTGGGCTTAAAAAGAGAGTTTTCAGCGTTCATAAATACATATGTTACAGGTGCACTGTTGTTGTCTAGCATAACATATGTTTGTTGTTGCATATTAAGTTTCTGTAGGCAGAAGCGCAATTTTCCGTGTCCGTTTTCAAATTCATTCGTCTATCACTTGGTGTGTTGATGATATGTAGCATTTCTAGTATATATCTCTTATTATAGTGTGTTTCTTGTTGTAAAATTTTTGCACACACCCAGCGATGAAAAAGGATTTATTCCTGGAAGTACTAAGATTCTGCATAAAGGACAACAGGTATTTTAAAGTTAATGATAAAATATACGAACAACGCTATGGAATGCCGATGGGATCACCAGCATCCCCTGTAATAGCTGACATTGTAATGGAGGAGTTACTATCCAAATTTGAAGAAGATTCGACACATAAGCCACGTTTATTGACAAAATATGTAGATGATATATTTGCTATTATAAAAACAGAAAAGCTCGACGAAACAATGACCAAACTAAACAGTTATGACAAACACATTAAATTCACTTCGGAGATAGAAGTAGATGGAAGCCTACCTTTCTTGTATACTATGGTGACAAAATACAACAACCATCTCAAATTTGACTGGTACAAAAAACCCACCGCATCGGGAAGATTGATGAATTATTATTCGAAGCACGAAAAGAGGACAATAGTGAACACAGCTAGGAATTTTGTGAGAAGAGTTCTATCTATCAGCGATAAATGTTACCACAGAAAGAATATAGCAGTTATTAAAACTACACTAGAGGACAATGGTTTTCCAAGAAGAGTTATAAATAACTACATCCGCGATTTCTACAGCAAATCGAACGAAACAAGAAGCAAGCAAGATATAAACAAAAATAAATTCTATAAGGCAACAACATTCGTCCCAGGTCTATCAAACAAATTGAAAAACTCAAATATCTGTGATCGAGATATGTTTGAAATGGTATTCACATATGACAACTCGTTACTGCATAAAATTTTTAGTAACACGAAGAGTATAATTGAAAAATATGAGAAATCGGACTTTATATACGAAATAAAATGCAACTGTAGCGGGTCCCATTTATGCAAGAAGGTATATGTGGGAACAACAAAATCTAAACTTAAGACGAGGATTTCCGGACATAAGGCAAATTTAAAAAACCGAAACAAATGTAACGACAACAAAACAGCCTTAACAGCACACTGTAGCGACACTGGACAAAAATTTTACAACAAGAAACACACTATAATAAGAGATATATACTAGAAATGCTACATACCATCAACACACCAAGTGATAGGCGAATGGATTTCAAAAGGGACACGGAAAATTGCGCTTCTGCCTTCAGAAACTTAATATGCAACAACAAACATATGGTATGCTAGGCAACAACAGTGCACCTATTGTTGTTTGTACCTAATTTTGTTTACAATTACTGTACTTTGTTTGTTTATGTTTAGTTTGTATGCTTATTTTATTTATTAAGATCAAAGTAAAATTAATTGAGCAGGCACAGCCAAGAGTGTAAGTGTTTACGCATAAGAGTGAAATAGATTTATTTAATTTAATTTATTTAAATGTTTTATGTATATTTTCTTGTTATGCTCTAGACCTGAAGATGACTTCAGATTGAAGTCGAAATATCGACCAACTCACAAATAAACGTGTCAACAATAATAAAGTGTATTCACTTTTATTTGACCTTTGGCCTTGAGCTCGATAAAATAATACAAATAATAAGTATATTTGAAGGCCGTAAACAACAAAAATAATTTTACTTACTAAGTTTCTAAATTTTTAATATTTTATGTTGTCCTATAAAAGATCGTATAGGATCTTGTACTAATATACAAACATAGTGTCAATAAATGCACTAGCAGGTTTAACAGCAAAAAGTACTCGAAACAGTTTCAATTTCTCATATAAATTTTATAACGCAAACTCAGAGCGAAACAAAATACTGAAGATGGCGGAACGCCGAAACCGGTTCATACGAGTACAAAACAAAGCTTGACAAGGGATGACGGAAAATCGTTCCAATATGCATAAACGCAAACCCGCTTCACAACCTCCATTTCAAAGCGTGTTCCAATGTATTTTCTTTTTTTTAATTTGTGAATATTGAATGCAGCGGAATCAAACCAGGCTTTTATTTCAACTGACAAAATGTCATAATCTGTTTGATTTGGTATCACGACGGCCGAAAATTTACAATTTACTACTTTAAGTCACCCTTCTCTTGCGTCTCGGCGAAACAGCTGAGGAGCTCGTACTAATCCAAGAACCTTGGATCGTCGGTAACAAGGTGTGCGGATTAGCCTCGGATGCCTACCAGGTGGTAAAGACCCCAGCTATAGGTAGGACCAGAGCCTGCATCCTTGTTAAGAAGACCCTCTCTTACTTTCTGTTATCCAATTTCAGTGACGCAGACACGGTGAGCATCAGCCTCGAAGTTGAAGGCAGGCAAATCTGGCTAACTGCAGCCTATATGGCGCATGAAGCCCCTCAATTACCATCAAGCTGCCTTACTAACGCAGTGAAGGAGGCAAATCTACGGAAGCTGCCGATTATTATAGGAGCTGACGCCAATGCACACAACGTAGTATGGGGTTCTACGGATACCAACCCTAGAGGTGAGTGCCTTTTTGATTTTATTCTATTACACAACCTGTATATAAGCAATTCTGGAAGCGAACCTACGTTCGCAACCGCAAATAGAAAGGAAGTCCTTGACATTACGCTAATCTTTGGCCCGGCACTGGGTCAAATTGAGAACTGGCATGTCTCAAAGGACAACTCCTTCTCTGATCATAAATACATTTGTTTCTGTCTCCTTGTGGGACCACCCACTCTTGCAGCTTACAGAAATAGGAAGCGAACGGATTGGAACGTTTTCAAGAACGTCCTATCACATTCGCTTTGTAAACACGCTTCTCACGGTAGACTCTGTCTACCGCAAAGATCTGATGAAGCGCACATTAATCTAGAAAACGAGTCGGTTTCGATCGGTGAGCTCGACTCATCGTCTAAAATTGACGAAGCGCTAGACTTGATCACAGAGTCCTGTAACGCTGCTTTTAACGTCTCCTGTCCTGTTACCAGACCGAGGAACAAGACGAGACCACCTTGGTGGAGCTCCGAAATTTCTCGACTCAGGAAGAATAGCAGGAGAATGTTCAACGAAGCTGTGAAATGGTGGAACTCCTAATGGAAACGCACTTCCCAGGCTGTTCCACGGAGCCACCCACAGCCGACAACAGCGGGCCTATTTACGACTCTATAGAGGGGCTAATCACCCCCCAGAAAGTCGAATGGGCAATCGGAACCTTCGACCCTTTTAAATCTCCGGGACCTGATAACATCTTTCCCGCTGAACTTCAAATGGCCAGAGGCATTCTCTGTCCTATGCTGTCTGATATCTACACAGCATGTCTTAGGCTACTCCACGTTCCGCACAAATGGACCGAGGCGAAGATAGTCTTCATACCGAAAGGGGGGCGAGTTTCGCACTCAAAACCAAAGGACTTTCGGCCTATAAGCCTTACATCCTTCCTTCTTAAGGTATTAGAAAGAATACTAGATGCGCACATTAGGAATAATCTGCGCCCTCTTGACCTCTCGAAGGCTCAACACGCATACTCTAAGGGCAAGTCCGTGGAAACAGCACTCCATGCTATTACCACGAAGATAGAAAAAGGACTTGCCTTCAAGGAGTACACGCTGGGTATCTTTCTCGACATTTAAGGAGCCTTCAATAACGTACTCCCGCAAGCCGTCATCGAGTCCCTTCGGGGAACGGGATTGGAACCCCCGCTTGTGGAATTCGTTAGTCAGCTCCTGGCAAAGAGAAGTATCCAGGCTAATCTGGGTGAGGCCTCAATAGTGCGCTACGCATCTCGAGGCACTCCTTAAGGGGGAGTTCTATCCCCTTTACTGTGGAACCTAACCGTTAACACACTACTTCTGGAACTGGAAAACACCGGTTGCCAAATCATTGCCTATGCCGACGACATCGCTCTTACGGCCACTGGCAGGCATCTTCAGACACTAAGTGAACTGCTCCAATCGGCTCTGAACCTCGTGGAGGACTGGGCTATGGTAAGGCGCCTTAGCGTAAATCCATCTAAAACGGAAATGGTCCTTTTCACTAGGAAATACAAAGTACCAGCGTTTACACCACCCCGCCTGAACGGGGTCAGGCTCGCGCTATCTCAAGAGGTTAGGTACCTCGGCGTTATCTTGGATAGCAAACTCAACTGGAACAAGCATGTTGAGGATAGATCCCGAAAAGCTATCACTGCCCTATATGCATCCAAAGCAGCCGTAGGGAAGAAATGGGGCTTGAACCCCCGGGTGATGCACTGGCTGTACACCGCTGTGGTTAGACCCATCCTCTTTTATGGTGTTGTTGTATGGTGGCCTGCACTAGAACGTAACAGCATCACAGGAAGGATGGGTAGAGTACAGCGTTCTGCGGCGGTGCTTATCACGGGGTCACTCCCATCCACACCTACCAAAGCTCTGGAGGTCATGCTCAATCTACTCCCGGTTGACTTGTACGGTAAACTCCAAGCAAGCTATAGCGCAATAAGACTGAGCGCTGTTCAACGATGGAATGACACCAGATTTGGACACGCAAAGATCTTGGAGACCAAACCCCAAAATCTGAAAACCGTGGACTACACCACACCTACATGCCACGGCCCAAATACCAAGTTCTCTACCAAAATCCCTAATAGGGAGGAATGGGAAGACAGGCACACTCTGAACCTGCATTCAGATTCCATGTTGTTGTTGTTGTTGTTAGCAGTGCTTCGCCCTGCCCAAAGGGCCAGAACACTCCTAGTTGTCATCGGGCTCTTCTAACGGAAGTCCAAGGAAACGCGCTGTTTCAACAGGGTTGGACCAAAGTGATAAGGGAGTTAGAAGAGTATGTTCCGAAGAACACGAAAAGAGATGTTGCGTGTCGTGGGGGGCCATACCGCATGCAGGGCATGTGTTTGGTATGGTAGGGTTCAGTCTGGACAAATAGGAGTTCACCCTCTTGCAATATCCAGACCGAAGTTGAGCCAGCATGACCCTAGTCTCCCTCGGAAGGACACGTTCTTCCTCAGCAAGAACGGGTGGTTGGGCACCAATAACGGGGTTCACAGGCCGGGATCTGAGGGATCTGTCCACCGACTCAGTGTGGAGGTCCTTTAGGGCCCGCCTATGGTCCCGCAGATCAAACGGCAACGAGATGTGATGCTTCCGGAGATGCTTCCTTATGTCTCTAGGGGGCGGAGTTTCATCCAATAGCTGTCGGTTTGGATGACTGGGACGGTGGCAGTTCAGAAGGAACTGCCTACTTAAAAGTTCCGCATGCTCGCGAACGTTGAGCATTTGAGCCTCCTGGTGGAGATGAGACTCAGGAGACATAAGCAAACAACCCGTCGCAGTTCTGATTGCGGTGTTTCGGCAGACCTGCAATTTCCTCCAGTTGGTGTCGTGAAGGTTAGGCGACCATATGGGCGCAGCATAATCAATAACCGGTCGGCCAATAGCCTTATAGGTGACCAGCAACGTTTCTTTGTCTTTGCCCCAAGTACTGCCGGCGAGTGACTTGAGGATCTTGTTGCGGCTTTGTACCTTTGAAGCTATTGCGGTGGCATGATTAGCGAAGGTGAGGCTATTGTCGAATGTAACCCCTGGAATTTTGGGGTGGTTGACAGTAGGTAGTGGAACACCATCTACGTGGACACTCAACTCCTGCCCCATCTGCGCAGTCCACGTGGTGAACATCGTCGCCGTAGATTTAGTCGGGGAAAGAGTCAGGTTCCGCTCTGTGAAGAAGCAGGAAAGGTCGCGCAGGTAGTCATTCAGTCTAGTACAAAGTTCGTCTGTCGAAGGTCCTTTGCCCGTGGCCATTACAGTGCAGTCGTCAGCGTACGAAACGATGGAGACCCCCTCTGGTGGGGGAGGGAGGCTCGAGATGTAGAAGTTAAACAGAAGGGGTGAAAGAACACCACCCTGCGGAACCCCTTGTCTAATTCTTCTAGGTCTACATCTCTCGTTTCGAAACTGCACTGACGCCAGCCGACCGTTCAAGTAGTTGGCGGTCCACCTTTTTAGGCCGGCAGGAAGCGGTGTCTCCTCCAGGTCTTCAAGGAGTGTGGCGTGGTTGACTGTGTCGAAGGCTTTCGACAGGTCAAGTGCTACGAGAACCGTCCTGTGGTTTGGTTGGTGTTGGTTCAAACCGAAATTAATCTGCGTCGTGATGGCGTCCAAAGCTGATGTTGTGCTATGGTTTTTACGGAAGCCATGTTGATGATTGGCCAGCTGCAGGTTTGCAGTATAATATGGGAGCAGAATAGCCTCTAACAACTTCACTACCGGCGAAAGGAGAGATATCGGACGATAAGAGTCTCCTTGATTTGCCGGCTTCCCAGGTTTTAGGAGGAGGACCACAGTCGCATGTTTCCAGATATCTGGTATAACGAAGGTGGACAGTGAGAGGTTGAATAGAGCCGCCAAGTACTTGTGCCCCTCGTGGCCTAGGTGTTTCAGCATCTTCATGGCAATTCCGTCGGGTCCGAGTGATCTTGAAGGTTTGGCCTTCCTTATAGCTTCCTTGACCTCTACAGCGGAGACGACAATGGGCGCGGCTGTGTGTTTGTGTTTTTGCGCACGTCGGATGGCTTTTCTCTTAGCCCTATCCGCAGGAGAATGCAGTATAAATTGCCGGCAGAATGCGCTCGCGCACTTCCTGGGGTCCGACTTGACGTTATCGCCGAAAGCAATGGCGACCTTGTCATTGTATTTGGTCGGGTTGGATAGGGCCTTGACTGTCGACCATAATTTGCCGACCCCGCCGGAGAGGTTGCATGACTCTAGGTGTTCTTTCCACTTCTTCAATTTATGATCATTGACAGTCCGACGGATTTCTGCGTTGAGATCCTTTATTCTTGGATCTGCGGGGTTCAAGAGTCTCACTTGGTCACGTTCTCTTGCCATTGCCGCTGCTTCCGCAGGGAAATTTAGCCGAATTTCCGGGATTCTGCCAGCAGGGATGAAGCGGCCAGAGGCTGAATCGATGACTTTGCGAAACTCTTTCTCACCTTTGCATACGTCCGTCGGTGTGGGTAGATCAGCGAAGGAGTGCTCTGTAAAGTCCGTGAAGCGGTCCCAGTCAGCTTTACTAAAGTTGATGTACGTTCGTTTTTCTGTCGTTATGAAGTCGGACGGTCGTTCGATGTCTAGGAGGATGGGTAGGTGGTCAGATGCCAGTGTAAGCATAGGTTGCCAGTTAACGTGGTTGATAAGGCCCGCACTAGAAATGGAGATGTCTGGCGAACTGTGGCAGTTACCTGCCAACCTAGTGGGTGCATCTAAATTCAATGTACACAATGCCGAATTATCTATTTGCTCTGCGAGTGCGTGCCCTCTGCTATCTGCTGGCAAGTTGGAGTGCCAGAGATCGTGATGTGCGTTGAAATCACCTAAGATGAGGCAGTTATCGCCCCTTAGCAACGCACTAATATCAGGGCGATAATCACGGGGACAGCACGTAACAGGGGGAATGTATATATTTAACACTCGCAGGTCGACGTCGCCTGTCCGGACTGCTATGCCCTGGCATTCAAGGGTAGAGTCCCTGGGGTCAACGTCAGGGGCAAACAGATTATATTGTACAGTATGGTGTGTAATGAATGCGAGGCCGCCCCCATGACCGCTGGGACGGTCTTTCCTATGTACATTGTACCCATCACGAGTACGTAAGTCCGAGTTAGCATTCAGTTTGGTCTCCTGAATGGCGGCCAGTTTAATGTTGTGCGACTTCATAAAGTCTGTTATCTCCGCGATCTTACCAGCTAACCCGTTGCAGTTCAGCTGTAGGATTTTGAAGTGTGTCGGGAGGGAGGGTGGAGGCATGCTGGGGGTAAGGGACGGATGCGGTTGCCTAGGTGGAGGTGGGCATAGTCCCAAGCTGTGACGCAGTCTAGGGTTCAGCGCGTCTTGGCCGATGTTGTGTGGCGTGGAGGGCGGCTGAGTACTGCAGCAAGGGGCAATAAATGCATCCGTCCAAAGGTTCCTGTTTGCGAGCCCAGAGCACATATGGATGTGGCACAGGCCAAGGCAGTTATTGCACTTAACCGATGCCGCAGACGTATATAGTCTTTGCCGACAAACAGTGCACGTGGTGAAAGGTACGAGGAGGTTATGTTCCTGACCCACGTGCATGCTGGAAGTAGGGGGGACGAGAGCGGGGACTGAGGTGAGGCGGGAGCAACAAGGCTGCAGGTCGTGAAGACCGGGCCACTGTCGTGGCCATTTGATGATGGTAGGTGCGGTGTGTGTGCGCCGGAGCGACGAGAACCGCGGGACGCGCGTGTGCGCGAACAACATGGTGCCTCAAAAGTACTGAAAAAAGTACGGGTTCTGGGGATGGCAGGGTTAAGCCCTGAGCATCCAGATCTATGCAACCATCTCTTGCATTTACTGCATTGAACGGAATGTGAACGTTTAACATATATTTTCTTCCAGCAGACGCAGCAGATCCAGTCTCTCGGTCCGGGGTTGGATTCGATACCAGCCCGTAGCAAGAGACATTGGAGCAACCCTGCTGCAAGGGATTGCTCCGAGGATGACAATTTAGGAGTGGGATTGGACAAATTGGACAGGGTTACACTGAAATAACAGCCCTTGGGCGGGTAAAACCCGGGTCATTCCGGTACGTAGAACCGGCTGTTGTGGGAATGTTCAGACTCCATATTTACAGACGGCTCAAAGCTTAACGGCAAAGTGGGCAGCGGCGTCTACTCAGAGGATCTTTCACTATGCTTAAGCATTAGACTACCCAGCCACTGCAGCGTATTCCAGGCGGAACTTACGGCCATAGAGGAGGCTGCACGCTGGCTTTTATCGAAAAACCGCACATCTGTATCCATATACAGCGACAGCCAGGCAGCGATCAAGGCTCTTCAGAGCAGTAACTCTACCTCGAAAGTAGCTCAAGACTGTAGGCGATCGCTCAATGAATTGTCTTCGAAATGCTCCACAGCTGTGATATGGGTTCCAGGCCATAGCGACATTCCTGGAAACTGTGCTGCTGACGAGCTGGCAAGGAAGGCCACGGAGCGTACAGAGGAGAACCACACTGGGAGCATCCCCCCGCCTCTTGCCACGACTAAGCTCTGGCTCCTACGTGAATTCAACAAAAAGGCAAACTCGAGATGGGCTACGGAAACGACATGCGAGGTGTCCAGGCAAACTTGGCCCCGCATCTGCAACAAACGAACCGAGTCCATACTCAAACTTGACCGACCCTCCCTTGGACTGTTGATCGGGGTGCTCACGGGACACTGTCTCATGGGTGTACATGCCAACCGCATGGAGGTCCCTTCAAATGATTTCTGTCGCAGCTGCAGGGACGAGGAGGAAATTGAGAGTGTCGAGCACTTCCTCTGCAGCTGCCCCGCACTAGCCAGAACCCGGCTGGAGTGCCTAAGCAGGTGCCTACTCCTCGGCCTAGCGGAGCTAGGCTCTGCCGAAATTGGAGACATCCTGCGCTTCATTAAGCGCACAGGGTGGTTCTTTCATTGAACACTTACTCTTAAAGGTAGAAGGGATTTAAACCCGCTCAGTGGTATCACAATGGGCCAGTCGGCCTAAGTGCGCCTCTCGGCACCGCTGAGAGGCGGCCACCTTAACCTAACCTAACGTAACCTAACTTTAAGTCACAAGGAAATCAAGGTATTTTTACTTTGACGTGAACTGTGTTGGTTGTCATTCGCACCTTTTGTCAGTTGTGTAAAGAGCGCTGCCACCTCAGAAAAAATTTTTTGGTATTTTTTTTAATATTAGAGGATGTTTTAAATATGAGAAAAAACATATGGGTTGTAAAATAAAATTACTTCTAAATTGGGATCCATACAACTGCTTAAAAATTTTTAAAAGGTTAATATTATTTGGCTCTGCTTTCAAGTCAAGATATACAAATACATTAAGCTGTTCGTTATTTAATTTTTTTTTTGCAAATTGTAAGTTCGCGGGCGGAATATGATGCGTTATGCTGTAAAAATAAGCTGTGCAAAATTTCATTCGATTTGGATAACTCTTAAAACTCTCGCGTTGCATTTGAAAATTTTAAAAACCATATGCACTCAGGTTGCAGCAGATCAGGGCCGTGCGCAGGGATTAGCCTTGGGGGGGGGGGTTTTTATTTTGATTTGCATTCGCATATATTTTTCGATAAGATAAACATATTTGCTGAAACTGTGGGTCATAAATTTAAATGTTAACTACCTTTTCTGTAACTGCATACTCTGATGCCTAAAATTACACCCAAGGAAATCTTTTTGGTTGTACACATTTTTGCTGTATTTGATAGAGAATTGGTGATATGGTGGCATATCCCAGCTAGCCAGAAGTACAAAAAAAGACTCCTTTCGGAGCCATAAAACGTTCATTTCTCAGAGCTTTACCCTCCAAAATGAACTCCTTTCGGAGCCCAAATTGAGCCAAAAATCGTTCTCCACTCCAAACGGAGTCATAAAAAAGAGTCCGAAATGAGTCCGATTCCGATGAATTTGGAGCATTTTATGACACTTTTTAAATGAACTTTATTGGTGCCTTTCTTTACCTTTCTCGGAGCCTTTTATTCCTCCTTTTGGAGCCTTTTTGGACTCTTTTCCGGGCCTTTTATTGATGCTTTTATGAAACTTCATAAATAATAAAAAATAAGGTTTATGAAGTTAATTATGAATTGAAGAATATTAAATGTGCTATGTTTATATCTTTCTACAGACTATTGGTAACCATCCATGAAAAATGCGATCTTTATCTTCTGTTAGGTAAAATAAAAAAAACCTCAGAAAATGCTTGAAAATATTGACATGATTGAAAGTTGTCGCTCATCTGCTCTCCAACTTTCATTTTCTCACAATTCTTTTTACGCCTACAAAAAAAAGGTCAGAAAACACTCGAAATCTCTTATATAATTGAGCCATAAAAAAGTTTTTTTTTATGTTTACTAAATAACACTCCGAAAAGGCTCCAATTACGGACTCTTTTTGGATGCTTTTTTTGGAGCGCTCCGACTTTGGTAAGCTGGGATTATTCGCACTTTTATGAAAACATGGCTATTAAATTGCTCTATCTTAGCGAAAAAAAAGATATTTGAGCAAACTCAACGCCATTCGTAAGAGGAAGACTTCTTCTTTAAGATGCAATGTTTGCTTTAAAAAAAAAAATCTGTGGTATATATGTATATAACCTCAAAAATAGGCAAAAACGATGTTTTTTGCACTTTTAGGTTAGGATATCTCAAAATTCTGACGAAATAGAGCAATTCTGGTTCCAGATTTGAATTCAGCGCATCGAAAACCTTTAGGAAAGTATGGTCTGGTTTATGGTCAAATTTCTTGTTGGCCTGTGTTATTTGAACTAATTTTGTCAAAAATTATGAGATTCAATACAAAATTTATAAACTGTATTTTGAAAATTTTTGCAATATCATTGCAACTTAGTTTTTTAACATTGGGGGGTTTTAACCTCCAAAACCCCCCCGTGCACACGGGCCTGCAGCAGATCATATAAAAAACTTGATAGTCGTAAACTTGGCTCACATTTGTTACGTGAAAAGACAAAAATTAAAAAAAAAGCCATAGGTTTTGAGATTTCGCGAAGTTATCGTTTCTTACAAAGTGAGAAAACGCCATTTTCGTATTATTCAAAAAATATCCAGTTCTACATATCCGATGAAAAACCCTTAATTTTATTAAAGATCTTTCAATGACCTATCATATAAATCTTTCTAATTAGATTATGAGTTTAAGAGTTATTTGCCAATGCATTTCAGAAATCAGTCAAATTTTCCATTAGGATCTTCATTAACATTAAATAACACTTAGAAGCAGTAACCTTGTTGCATTTATTTTGATGTTGGATTGGAGATGGATCGATTGCAAAAAATATATGTTCAAACCATTTGCAAATCGGTTATTAAATATAAAAGTTATAGTTTATCAAGTTTTATTTTTTAATGCGGTATTCGATACTCTATTTTCAGATCCAATCGAAAAATTTATTTGAAAGTTTAGTTAAAATTCTGTTGAAAAATTCAAACAAGTTTTGCGATTCACGCAGTATCTAAGTGTTATTTAATCGTAATGACGAAGCCGATGGAAAATTTGCCTGATTTCTAAAATGCATTTGCAAATAAATCTTAAACTCATAATCCAATTGGAAAGATTTATATGGCAGGTTGTTAGGGCAATAAAAGATCTTTAACAGGGTGAGACAAGTTTTTTGATCAGAGATGTAGAGCTGGAGATTTTTTTAATAACACGAAAATGGAGTTTTCTCGCTTTGTAAGAAACGATAACTTCGCGAAATCTCACAACCTATGGCTTTTTCTAAATTTTTATCTTTAGAATCGTAATCTGCAAGTTTTTTTACGTAGTAAATGTGAGCCAAGTTTACTGCTATCAAGTTTTTTATATGATCTGCTGCAACCTTAGTGCATATGGTGTTTAAAATTTTCAAATGCATCGCGCGAGTTCTAAGAGTTATCCAATTCGAGTGAAATTTTGCACAGCGTATTTTTACAGAATATCCACCATATTTCGCCTGTCGAAAAAAAAATTGTTTCTTAACGAACAGCTTAATATACATACATATATGTATTTTGAGAAAAATTAAGTCATGAGTACGTAAAGAAAATTCTTTCATGGGTTTTCATCGCAGATACAACGCTTTTCATGTTTATACAACTCGATTTTTGACTTTATTTTCAAAGGTTCATGTGGTGAGAAACCCTTTCGTTTGGTTGTGTTAGCTTAAGTGGCAAATTCCAAATTTAGATTATATTCGCCAGAAGAATGTTTTTTGTAGGAGTGCACAATAGATACGCCTAAAGACTTCCACACTAGCTGATTAGTTGTTCCTAAATCGCTTACTCCCGAACAAGGTATAACTAGACGTAAGGAGCTCTGAGATAACTGATAACAGTATATCGGACATCATCACACAGTCGAAATTATAGAAGACGGGCTAATTCCACCGAGCTCACATACCTCGCACCTTGACATGCTTTTACCCACTTCTCCCTCATAAACTGTACTGCCGGGAGCGGGGAAGCCCTTCCTCTGCTTCCTTTGCAAGTATGTAGATATGGTGTTTGTGCAATTTCTAAATTTACAAATATGCAGCTAATGTTGCTAAGAATAAATAAATACTTTATTTATGTTCGTCCAAACGTTCACGACATACTAAAATTAAATTCAGAAATATGATTTATTTTATGCAATTTAAAATTTTTGTTTGAAATAAAAAACAGTTCATTTTTGGTACAAAAGGAAATGTCACAAACACAGTTCATGTTAAATGATGTCTATGGCGGCAAAGAAGAAGAAGTGGAACTACCTTTATATATTTTTATCATGGTTACAACTAGCCTCGTGGCGTTGGAGAATTCCACCACGCTTATTACCTTTTTATTACATAGCCAAACTACGAGGTTATATTTTACAAATGAAACGCTTCACCCCTATTTTGTATAGTGATGAAATACTCACATATGTATGCTGCGTTCAATTGGCTAGACTAAACGGCGACTTTTGTATGACTATTTTAATTTCTTCATGAATAACTTTAAAAGCTATCAATCCCTATTTTTATGCATTTCTTTGATATTGACATTTAATAAGTTTCAAATACTTTTTATGGTTTATATTTTGATGTATTTCATTACATAAAAACATCAAAGAACTTTTAAAGGATCAACAATACGATAAGAAATACTCCTTCCCTTGGATGCCGCTGCAAATGACGAGATCTTTTCAACTCAGTAATCCTAAGTATCTGCATAAAATGGGGCGAGTTCAGTAACTTGAATCTTTTACAATTGAGAGTAAAGCGATTTATGCAATAAATTAATAATAATACCAGTTTCCTTAATTAAACCAATTATTATGTCAAAGTTCTTTTACACATAAAATAAATTAGCCATACCAAAACAAAGGGAGCGGCGATGTAATTATTCGAAATAGGACCACAAAATCAAAAGCATGCAGGTACATTTGAAATCAACGCCATTTCTGCTGTGTAGCTGTGTTTTAAATTGTGAAAAAATATACATATGTATGTTTTCCTAGCTTTTATTTATATTTTGTGATAAAAAAATGAGTCCGAAAATCTAGTGGTGTGCTGTAAAGTTTAAAATTAATTGTTTTCCTTGTGTTTTTCATATTTCATGAATGTAAATAATTTAATTTAAATGCTTTTAGTTTACATTTGCCGAGTCATTTTGCATATTGTTTTTGTTGCGTTTGATTGGCGTTTGTTCTTTATTGTTTTGGTTTCTTGTGACCACTTTTTCATTTCCATCATTTTCTTGCCTTCTTCTATCACAGCCGTTTGCGTTGTGTTTATTGAGTGTCACAATACAGTGTATCTCAAACTGCTCGCTACTATTTATTGCTTTTCAGTGTTGCCTTTTATAACTGATTTTTCCCTTTTAGTGATGCCTTGCATTTATCAAAATTGTCAAATTAAAAAGTGCTTGCTCATATGAAGTGTGCTGGTTGTACTGGTCGGGTCGTGGACTTCGTACATGATGATAAAGGGCTACGTTGGTCTTGTTTAAAGTGCCGTTGATTGATTGAAGTTGATTTATTTAAAATCTTTAGGGAAGTCCGTGATGGGTTTTCTAAACTCGGCAAAGACCTCTCTTTGCTAACCGAAAAATTTCATAAGTATGAAACATGTTTTAAAACTTTTGAGTGTCTAGAGGAAACCTCTCCCAAAACATCAAGCTGGTGAAAGCAATCGTAAAATTACTGCTGATGCCTCGCTTGTTGTAGGAATTACTAACACAATTCCGAGTGTTCCTGCACCTTTGTCAATATAACTTATTGATTTAGCCTCTCCCAATCCATCAGCCCAACCATCGACTTCCAAGGCAGTTTCCTTAAAGAAAACAAAACTGAGCCCCAGCCTATTAGGCTGGCCCCTGAATGAACCGCTAGGAATCTGGTTGTGGTTCCGCGAAATAAAATAATTTTTGTGTCTAGTTAAATACGAAAGAGGACTTAAAGTTGTACATTCTTTCTAAAATAAAACCCGATAGTTTAACTATAAAAAAAAATTCAAATTTAATTACGAGAGAAACGTCTCCTCCTTCAGAATTGATGTTTCTTTAAATGATTTTGACTCAGTTTTGAAGAGTTCGCTTTGGCCGAACAAAAACATACAGACTTTAGCAAGAGTCCCTAGTGATAGTGCAGACTCAAAGGACTAAATTTAAAAACTGTAAACGTTTCCTATCAGAATGTAAGAGGGTTAAATACAAAACTAACTAGCCTTTATTTGAAATCGCTTTGCTGTAATTATAATATTATTTGCTTCACCGAAACTTGGCTAAAACCACATACTTTAACGCTGAAGTTTTATATGATGATTACCAGGTATTCAGACACGATCGCATTAACAGGGTCGGGGTTGGCGTTCTGATAGCTGTAACCTCTGAGGAGGTGATTGTTCCTGGAATAGATTCAAGTGCTTATATTCTTATATATACTTACAAGGGGATTCTGTGCTCTTCACAAATTTGCCAATCTTGATAAATATTCAGGGAAAAAATATTTTATCAAGTGTTTTGAAATCTGCGTCAAAACAAAATTATAAAATATTTGAATAAAATAAAATTTGGCTTTGACGCAAAATTCAAAAACACTTGATAAAAATTTTTTTTCTTTATTATTTATCAAGATTGACAAATTTATCAAAAACACAGAATTGGGCGGTCGGTGGTTTATTATATTCCTCAAATATATCAAGATCAGATATATCAAGATATATGCAACATGTCTCACTGTTCAAGACTGTAAATTTAATGACTAAATATCGTGGAATATCTTTGACGGAGGCATTGTGCCAACTCAATCCAAAGCTTGTTACAACGACTTCTTGGATTAAATGTCAGGCCTCTGTCTTAATGAAATAAATGTCATACCTAACAATTTCGGAAAGATCCTGGACTTAGTTTACGTCGATGATTCATCTAAGTTCTCGACATCGACTTAAGGATGTGATCCTCTGGTTTTACCGCACACAGAAAAATAAAGTGCAATATTAACACTTTTTGGAGTGGTAGAAACACTTTTTGTGGTGCTCCAAAATAGTGCAATGCGGAAAAGTGTGGTGTAATTTTACCATTTTATGAAGTTTCGAACACTTTTTAGTGCAAACTTAACACCATTTCTTAGGGAACGCATTATGGCAACACAGTGGGCAAACGAACATGTCGCATATGGCAACCTAAAGCACTTATATGTTCGTTAACGAACATTCTCATACGCGTGCTTTTCGGCAGTAATTATTTTCTATTGTGGTATACTTCTTCATTTTCAAATAATATTCAATAGGTAAACCAAAATTTTCGTTTTTCGGGATTGTATGATAAACATTAACAACCGACTGATGAAATTGTTCTCTAAATTACAAAATGATCAAAAGTACGAAAATGGCTTCCATGGATGACTTATGTAGAATTTAATTTTTATAATGGAGGTCTATGAAAAAATTAAAGTTTGAACTCGTTTTACCAAAAAATTCAAATTTTGAAATGCATCTGTTTAGTTTGGAACGAGCGATATTTCCGTTATTATTGCTAGTAACACTTTAAAATTTGTAGTGAGGGTGTATATTAATATATCATACTAAAATATGTGAAAAACGCATTTTTGAAAAATGTGACAGTTAGGGCCTTAGTGAATTATTACTAGAAATCTTGCTATAAAAGTTGCAAATTTGTATGTACGTTTGTCAAAGTTTGCACATCTTCTGAACTTATGCGTTTTTTGATATATATATTTCACTATATTTTAAATCGAAATTACCTATTTAAAACACATGAATAAATACATATATGTTACGATTAAAACCATTTTCGATTTTGTTTAAGTTTATCTTTGGCTTACTATATCTAGGTACACATTACATGTATTACATATCTGTTATTTCGATTTTGTCAAATGAAGGGCGAGAGTGCAAAAGGGCCTAAACCACAATTTCAAAATTTTTCAAGGCGCGAGAAAAACGTTCGCATTTTTCGAATTTTCAGTGTATTGATCTGAAAGTGAAATCACATTTAGATCTTGATAGCATTTCTTAGGGGTTCAAATTTCATGCGATTCGGTGCAGTAGTTTCGGAATTACGAGACTTCGAATTTCTCATGGGCCTAACCCAAGGGGTGCCGAGAGTGCAAAAGGGCCTAACCCGAAGGTGCCTTTCACTTTGCCGGCGTCAGCTATTGTTCATTTCCTGTTTTATTTAATTATTATTGCACACTCACATCAACAGTCGGAGACTGTTTCGCACTGATGTTTTTCCCCTTGGCTGTCGTATACGCGTGACCCTGGCGTCGCGATTCGCGACGAGAGTCTCGTTGTCTTGCAATTTCTCCGCTAGTTTTCAATCTAGAGAAATGAAATAAAGTGGAAAATGATTAGTGGGGATTACTCCACAACGCCTTGATTGCGGTTTTTTTAAATTTTGATTAAAAATTGCCAATACAAAACGATTTACATAAACGTCAACATACCGATCGCACTTTGAACTGTCACAACATAACCTAGGAAAACACAATCAAAAAACACTGCCGTAGGATAATTACTTGAAGCTTCTCATTAACGCTAAACACCCTAGATGTCGTCGCAGACTTATGGTTTTTGTTTAAACTTGAGCGATATGAACAAAAACACGGTTTCCCCATAAGGCGCAATGAGGGCTTAGGCCCTTTTGCACTCTCGCTACCCCGCGGGTTAGGACCTCGGCCAACTTTGAAAATTCATAAAAAATTCCAAAAAAATTTTAGAATTTTTGGTCAACGCCTACGTGACAAGACGTGTTTTGGCAAACTGAAAAAATTAAAAACTCAATTTCGAAAAAAGTGTGGGTTAGGCCCTTTTGGACTCTCTCCCTTCAAATGTATGAAAGTAAGCTCGAATTTAACAATTTCAGTATTTTGGAAATATACATACATATGCTTGCAAACAAATAATTAAATTTTATATAGTTCAATATTTTTAATACTAATGCAATTTATTTCTTGACATATTTTGTTCTTTTCGAATTTTTTTAAGCATATTTTATTCTGATATAAGTCTTGTTGTTGTTTAATGGATATAAATTCAATGGCGGTGTAAAAAAGTGTAATATATCTATTGCTTCGATTTCGTCGTGCCTTGCCCCTACTTCAAAAGCATGAAAATGGCGGTCGAATTTAATAATTTCAATTTTCTGGACAAGTATGTAAATTTTCCTTTCACAGACAATAAATAATTTTATTTTATATAATTCAAAATTGGTTATATTTTTACCAATGTAATAACTACTTTTATACAATGTGCCCATGAAATTTATTTCATCACAAACATTACATTCTTCAAAGTTAATATGCATTACATCACTAATTATATTGGTAAAATAATTTTCTTTAGTTATGTTTTTAAGAATTGTTACACATTCAAAAATTGGTTCAAAGCCCATCTCGTGATCCATTAAAAATTTAGAAAATTTTATACATGATTTGATGCCTAATGTATACGACGGATTGACTCTAGAGGTGATATTATGAAAGTATATTTTCGCTTCTTTGTGTTTGGCCTCAAATCGCATGCACCACATAAACTTTAAAGGACCCATTTTTTGGATGGCTGTTGCATAGTGAACTAAGAAATGGTGTTTTGGTTTTAATGCACCGTAAAGCTTTATATAAAGTAAATGATGATTTTCTACTAAACTTTTTAATTTTATCAAGTCATCTTCTATATACGTATACCGAAAAAGCAGATCTACAATATCTAATAAAATCAATAACAAATGCCAATGCTCATTGTCTGAAGGTATTAAATCACCAATCATTAATGGTAAAAAATGAATGAAACATTTCATTTCACTGGCAGTCATTTTCATATTATATTGAGTAAGTCGTTTAAAATCTAGAGGAATTGAGATATTTTTAATATCTGATTCGCCGTATTGGAATAACTGTTTTCTTCCATTTATGTCTGATATGGAAAGTATATTAGATTTAAGCAGACCTAGTATCACATTACAAACGTCGTAGTTACAAACTCCCTCATATACATCATGCATCAAATCAAACACAAAATTGTCCGTTACATAAAACCTTGGTACATCTAGAAAAACGCATTTACTTTTAATACCTGTCTCTTTAAAGTTATTAGCTAATAAATCATTTTGGTAAGAGCTTTCGTTTCTTAAACTATCGAACTTTTCCAAGGTGTCGTATTGCATTTTATGCTTTGTTGATCTACAGGCCCTACAAAATCTTTTGGAACAAAAACTTTGTACAAACCCTAAAACGGAATTAACTGCTAAATTTTCACCAACAATTGCACCCAAAATAAATTTAACTTTTCTTACAGTGTCTTTACCAGATGTAATTTCAATACCAATTTCTAAACGTTTTAGTTCTTCTACCAAATTATGAAAAGATCTTTCAAATCCAATTCTTTTTAAAGCATTAGTTGAAACTAAAGCTGCTGGATATATGTATTGTAATTTAGATAGCAATTGCTTTGGCATAAATAGATGGAAAACTGATATAGCAAGCACATATGGAAAATACATGGCTTCCAAGCGCATTGTTTATTTGAAAATCATCCAAATACAAAATATAAGGTATAACTAAATCATTTTCAAAATTTAGCATTTTCTTTTTAAACACTTCCCCACTTGTAAAACTGCTTATATTTTCATCGAGAAAGCCGCTTTGTACATTTTCTAAAGTGATTTCCAACAGACTGGAAATTTCAAAAATTTGTTTAAACATAAATTCAAGGGGCATAACGACAATATACTCTCTTTTCGCATCTAATGTAGGATTTCCGTTAGACACTACTTCAGACATTTGGTTATTAATTAAATATTTTTTAGGATATTCGAAAATTCTCAAGTCTTTCAAGACACTTAACATTCTATGTTCAGTTTGAATTCCTTCGAAAGGTTTTTTACAGAAACTCAGTATATTCCTAAGATTATCATTCATACAGTTCTCCTCTATTTGACTTTCCAGTGCAGTAGACACTGATATTAAGACTGATGATAGCAAGTTTTGCATTAGACTTACTTCGTTTCTTGGAAGTGAACTTTTCTCGTATAAATTTAGAGAAATAGTTAAAACCTGATTTTTCAAACATCTTATTATTTCATTTATATTGTCGGTTTTATTTACTATTTTAGGTGTTTCTTTTAATCTGACTGAATTAAGAGAATGAGAATTTGAAGTTGATAAGCACTCTTTATCCAAACCTTCCATTGGAGGTAAACTCAAACTTCGGGTTTCTTCAAGATTGCTTTGTTTTAAAATATGAGTTTTTTCTAAGTGAATACGAAACGTTTTAAACATCGTAAACGTTTGATCGCAATTATTTTGAATACATTTTAAATTTAAGAGCTTAGTTGCCATCATCAAATGATCAGTTTTCAAATGATTTACAAGGGCTTTGGGGGTGCCAAACAATCTAATACATTTGAAACAATAATACATGTTTAGTTGTTTAGGTATGAAAGCAAAGTTGTTAATTTGGAAGATTTAACATCAAATGGTGTGTGAATATCAAACAAAAATTGTTGTAATAAAGTATACATAAAATGAGGCTAATTCTGATTCGGATATGCCTACTACAATAATAAACGGTTGAATTGTCATTCCAGATGAGTAGTACTTATTAACAATGCTTTTAAGTTTTAGGTTGTAGTTGTTCAATGTTATCAAGTGGAGAGAAAGACATTCCATAGAATCTGCTATTGTAGCTTTTTTAAAACTTTTTCCTGATTCGTCCTTGAATCGGGCTGACGATGGTAAGACCGCACACAGTAGGATAGCAATTAAATAATCTTGAGCGTCTATAAAAATGCATGAAAACACATATTAGTAAATAGATTTGTTGAATGTATTTACGTACAACTTTACCTGTATTAGTAGTTGTTTTGCATTTAATAAAAAGTTCTTTGCAATAATCGTTTAAAATGGTGTGTTCGTAAAATTTCATAATTTTGCATTTAAAGTCGTTCCACTTGTACAGCAGCAAGTGATTTTTCCCTGGGTACTTGATATCAAAATCAATTTCGATCTAAAATTAAATGTTTATTAATTGTAATGTGTTAAACTATAACACTGTACAGCAGCCTGCTGGATGTTGGACCAAACCAACTTTTTTGAAGAGATTTAAACCTAAGTAATTTTCTCTGTTTTTCGAAGTTAGCCTCTAAAGCTTTCGAAGTTCGATGTTAGACCCTCCTCAATTTGTGTTTTCCAAATGTTGAATTAAAACACTGTAAAATGAAAAAAAGTGGGCTAGGCCTACTTGCATATCTTGTTTGATTGGAGTCTTTTTCCCAAGGTACAAGTAGTATGGTGTAAGTCCCCTTTTACATTAGACAAATTGATAAGAAAAATTGATAAGTGTAGACACGAATAGAAAACACAAAAGAGAACGCCAGCAAAGCTTAATTCAAGAATTACAAGCTTACCAATTTATCAGCTTTAGCATTCGAAAGTTTAGTCCAGTTTTTTAAAAATTCCGGTCCATCAAGCTCCTTCAAGTCTTTTTGGCGTACGTGATAAGTTTTTGCCCATTTCTCACAAACATCGCCCCAATTGGAACAGTCTCTATTTAAAGACGTTTTCAATGCAATCGCTACAGTGTTGTCGATTTCGGGAGTACTTAAATCGACATTTTCTTCCTTTTCATTAAATGAGTCATCGAATTTTAGTTTTTTACTTCGGTTATTTCTATATTTGGAAAAAAGCTTTCCACTGGGGTTCTTTCTAGCAGTGCGAGGAATAAAATAGTAATCCTATAATAAAATAAAAATGATTAGATTTGTAAAAAAAAAGAGCATATGACAGTAATCAATTTTTTTTTTTTGAGGTTCCACGTACTTTCATTGCTTTTTCGCAAGGGAAAACCTTTACTATTTCGTCCAACAGAAGCGAAAAATCTTGAACTTTAATGTTTATGCTATTATAAATTGCTTCTTCAGCTATGATGTTGATCAGATCTTCCCGGTGCGAACTTAGAAGCACTTACCTTCCAAATATGGCAGGACATCTTCCATCTCCCAATTCTTCACTAACTCTTGGAGACTATTATCAGTCATTCTTGTAATAAAGATTACAAATATTATTTATATTTTTTTATATAAATGTTCACTAATAATTACCCTACTAGACCGGCCTAACCACACTCACTAATACATGCAAGCGAAAATTGTAAGTTACTAACACACACAAAGCCTTCTTTCAAACTTTGCTTTTTCTTTGCGTTTCTTCTTTTTGAAAGTGTGAGCAAAATGCAACTGCGTCTTTAAAATATGTAAAAAAATATTAAAAAAGGAGTTTATCAGTGAAATTACAACTAAAATGCCTTGATAAGGAAAGTATATCGTGCTTATAATAATAAGTGAAGTACTGTTTTGAATATATATGCACCAAATTTTTATACCTTCAGAGGGACGAGCAAATCAAGGAACCTCTGGGCAAATGGAATAAAATTATTAGGGACACGATATCGAATGCAAAGCATCGATTCTGTACTCATTTGAAGTATCGCTTCAAATATATCGGGTACCCGATAATATCGAAACAAAAAGACTCGATAGTCAAAATATCGATGCTAAATGTACATGACAAACAAGCACTTCAATAACCGAATGGTTCGCTGCAAGCAAATTCATACGTTTTGTAAATGATTACCATAGGTTCGTATAAACTTCAATAAAATAAATAATAACATAAACTAGTTTAATATGAGCAAATTTGATTTTTTTAATTTGATAGATTTTACTTCAAGAAACGAAGATCAAAAGCCCCACTCTTCCTCTGTGCAATCTGCCATGAATAGTAATTTATCCAACCTCTTCCCCTTCAACCGGTTACGTGTTTTTGTCATTGGTAAACCTGCCTTTGAAAATAGGCGCTCTTATGGGACATAAGTTGCTGGTACTTCTAGATATCGTAAAGCAATTTTCGACAAATGAGGATATTTATGCTTATTTTCCTTCCAAAAAACGCAAAAGATAGCCACTTAAAGGAAGTAGTTTGCAACGAATATATTCATTGATGTTTTCGCTTTGTCGGATTGCACTTTCACTTCCTCGACCAGATGCTAAAGTTTCTATGTGATTCCAAAATTCATTTTTGTCGGAACACAAATTCTTGGATTGCATGTGCGGCTTCTTCCCGACTGATCATATCACGTAGCCAAGACATACATAGGGAATAAGCGCAGGGATCAGAAAATGCAATATTTTTGAAGCGTGTTTCTAAAACTCCCCACAAATCAAAAACATTTTATAACACCTTATATCTGTGTCTACAACAACCACATGAAAATGACAGACAATTTTCTACTTTAATTGCAAAAATCGCTTGAACGAAATAAAATATCGGATTTCCCCCTAGGATCATTGTTACAGCGGTCAAGACGCGTCGTTTGATACCCCTCCCGCTCTTTTTGGACGTGTATTAACAGTTGACGTTGGTTGGATAGTATTACCTTTTTTTCAGTATAAAGGCAAAACAATATCACAATAAGTTAGTACTTCAAGTTTGTTGTAACCTTTTTGGACGTATTAAGTGCATATTGCAACAGATCAATGGCAACTCTTACTTTTCTGGCGTCTGCCTTTTCCGGCTAAATTAACTGTTATTATTTGGTTCTGATTTTCCTTCGATTCGCGTCACAAGTTAGAGAGAGACAACCAGCAGAGCGGTATTTTTGCTCTATTAGTTCCATATTTTTTAAAAAATTCGATACGATACCGGGGTCTAGATACTCGATGCCGAAAAGTATCGTTAAAAAAGCATCGAGTACAAAATATCGGTATCGAAGGGCAAAAGTATCGATATGGTATCGTATCGTATCGAAATTCGTGTCCCTAAAAATTATACTTTTGCAAATGTTTAGTGATAGAAATATGTATTTTAAGAATTTACTGATTATTGTGAACGTGAAAATTGTGCAATTTTGACTTATATTAAACAATAAAAAGCAAATCTAATAATACAAACAATTGTCTTTTCATAGTTAGCTATATATAAAGTTTGCGTCATTCATAACCATTAGCGCTGGCTTGTGTTTGCATAATACCTGACTGTTAGCGCTAACCAAACTTTGCATTATTGATAACGTGAGTGAAGAGTACAGATTTATGTGGTTTTACATGCGCTAGAATGGGATGCGGTATACGTACGTGTGCAAAAAAACAGCAAAGACACGGTTAGATTTGGCACACTGCTCTGCAGAAACTAATTGAGAAATATATTTAAAAATAACGCAAGCACAAGTTAGGCCGAGAGGTTATCTGACTCGTCAGATAACCTACAGCTGTCTAGTAGGGTAATTAATAAGCAATTTATTACTTTTCAATTTTCACTTCACAAAATTGACCTTGCACAAACTTTTTACCACAGTGATACAGTAGTAAAACTCTGGTGAAATTACATCCTGGAGGTGAAATTTTCAGAGTCGAAATTAATTGTAGTATGCAATTACTTATACCCACGGTTGCATTACAGCACCAAAACAAAACTAAAGGAGTAATTTTAGAAAAAGAGTATTTATTGCATATATTAAAAATGGAGCGTTTTGTGGGTATTTGTTTCCTTTGGCACTCAACTACTAATAAATTAGCTAAAATATGATAGGGGTGTCAAAAGACACGTTTTGACCTCGGTATCAATGATCCGAAGTCGAAATTTAATTTTTTTGTTTTAGTGAAAAGTTATTAACAAAAAACCAAAAAATGACCCAGGTCAAATCCTGATTTAGGGGCTACCGCCACGGTAATGTGATTACAACAACCACATGAAAATGACAGAAAATTCTGAACTTTAACTGCAAATATCTCTTCAGAAAAACAAAAGAATGAAATTTCGAGTTCGCAGAATTTATACCGAGGTCAAAACTCGTCTTTTGATACCCATATCATATTTTTAGCTAATTTATTAGTAGTTGAGTGCCAAGGAAACCAATACCGTTTTTTGTTCTATGGCAAGTATAAAAAATAAAAGCAAAAATACATATTACTGACGAATTCCTGTTAGCGATGACCTGAAAAGCAGTTTTATGCAAAGGAAATACTTATAGTGCTAGTTGATTTTCAAAAAGTGGAAAAAATATTGGGTTTTCAGACTATATAGCTATATGATTATAGCTATAAATTGAGTTTTATCTCTATACTATATATTTGAGTAAACACTTCTGGGTAGCAAACCCCCTTTTGCAAAATAAAACCACATTTTCTATCGGGTCGATATAGGCGCCTCTATTAAAGCAATGGTTTTTTAATCATAAAATCTCTAAGCTGGACTAAATTTCATGTCTGGACTATATTTTTTTTATTTAAATCTATTCAAAACATAAATCATACAGAAATCGAAAATTCAAAGTAAAACGTTCAACACCCTGTGACAAGTGTGCTATTGAAAACATAGTATATGACGAAAAATCATCGCAAACCTATCAGAGATCAATCTAAAAATAGACTACCTATCATTTAAAACAACTTTTATCATTTTTCGTTTGCTTTGTGGGACTTAATTTTACGTGAATCTGTGTACACACGCCACATTGTAATTAACATTTAACACATGTACTAACATAAGTATACTTTGACAACATCTTTGTCATAATTATAAAGCATTATGTTTCTTAACCAACAACCGAAAAATATCTAGATGTACTTTTAACAATTTTTATTTTTTTATTCACCAAATTAATTTTGCAACACACAACCCTGAAATGCCAAAAAAGCGTTGACTGCCACCCCGTGTACAGCCTGGCGGTGAATATAATCAGCTGATTGGTACAGAGTTTTACTACTGTATATACTGTGCTTTTTACCAAGCAGAATGAAAAAGAACGGTAAAAATGCGCGATGTATTTGGTGAAAAGTAAATACTGCGCATGCGCTGTTTTGTTGTGCTAGTATATGTATGTATATGCGAAAATACATGTGTGCAGTAGCGTTTCCAATAATTTTAGAAGAGGACTTCATGCCAGGGGACCGTTTTCCCTTTTCATGAAAGTTGTTGCATTATACCTAATTATGATAAACTGTGTAGTGATTTTATTTCTGTGGGATTTTCTTTAAAGTAAGCATACTAGGAATAGGACAAAATACGAAAGTTTATTAAGGCAAAATGTAAAAAAAAAACTTATTATTTTTTGCTTCACTAACCAATACCTGTTTGATAGAAAATTGCAAAAATATTCAGTAAATTACAATTGATATTCAGAAAGTTGCAACTCATATTGAGAAAATTTAAAATTTTATTTTATCAATTTGGCTTTCTGCCCATCAATTGCAATTTTCTGGACACTAATTTTAATTTTCTGAATATAAAGTCTAACTTTCTGAATGTAAACTGAATTTGCAGGTAAAATTTCTCTATTCCCCATTTTTTGTTTTGAAATTATATCTTCAATACAAAATTAAATATCACCGCCGCCTCTGCATAAATGAATAACATAGACACATACATATGGATATGTTTCCTTTGCATGATCAGTGAGGAGAGTTTAGTATGGCGGTAGTAGATTTGATACGGAAATGTAGGTGTTCTAATATGCTGTAGAAAATAGTAGTAGGGAGGAAATGTTATTGAATTTGTAATAGTAAGCTAAGTCAATATTGGTTTAGAAACATTATCTAGTGGTGGTTAGTGCAAGTAAAAACTACATTAATTGGTTCACTTCACTTATTACTCTATTTAGTTTGGCTGTTATCGGCCAGAAGTATTGAACTGAATAGAGAAATAAACTTTTATTTTAAAATTGCGAGTTGAAATGATAATACTATTTCCACTTAAGCTATTATGCCACTGTTTTCCTGCCAGCTTATGTTCGTATGTTCATTATTAACAAAGCAAATAATATTTTGTATATGTCTGTTACTAAGTACAAGGAAAAACAAAAGTTGTTTCACTAATTTTAGCTAATTTTCATCCAAGGTTGCTATTACAAGTTCAACCAAGCAAGATATACATATGTATGTTTGCGAGTTTGGTTTTTACACTCATCTGAAAACTTCTAAAGTTTGATTTTGGCTGTTGTTGTTGTTGTTTTAACACTACTTTGCCCTGCCTAGGTAGTCAGTATCAACCTTACCCAATATTGTCATCGGACTCTTCTAACGGAAGTCCTAAAAACCTAGCGGCTTCAACAGGGGAGGACCAGAGGGATATGGGTGTTAGAAGAGTAGGCTCAGATGAGCAGACAAAAAGATGGTTAGTAGTATGGGGGGACAAGCCGCATGCCGGACAGACATTAGGCAAGTCGGGGTTCAGTCTGGATAGGTAAGAGTTTAACCTATTACAGTATCCAGACCGGAGTTGGGCCAGCATCACCCTAGTCTCCCTAGGCAGCTCGCGCTCCTCTTCGGCAACGGGTGGTGTTGCTGCCTGAAGAACGCCGTTCACTGGGAGAGAGCCAACATAGGAATTTACCGAATTTGTGTGGATGAGGGTGAGGGTCTGCCGGTGCACCTTAGGATCAAACGGCGTGGAAATCAGGTGCCGGATCTCATCGTAGTGTTTGCGTAGATGGCTCCTTATGCTCCTGGGGGGCGGATCCTCGTTGATCAGGCGTCCGTTCGGATGCTGCGGTTTGCAGCAGTTGAACAGGAATTGCCTGGTCAACATCTCGCTATGCTCTTTAACGGCGAGCATTTTCGCTTCATTATGTAAGTGATGCTCAGGGGACATAAGAAGGCACCCAGTGGCGGTACGAAGGGCGGTGTTTTGGCAGACCTGTAGCCTCGTCCAGTGTGTGTCAGCTAGCCCCGGCGACCATATAGGCGTCGCGTAGCTCAGTACCGGCTGGCCAATTGCTTTATATGTAGCTAGTAACGTTTCTTTGTCTTTACCCCAAGTGCTGCCAGCTAGGGACTTGAGGATTTTGTTACGGCTTTGGACTTTATTGGTAATTGCGGTTACGTGAGCGCCGTATTTGAACATGTTATCAAACGTCACCCCTAAGATTTTGGGGTGTGAGACAGTTGGTAGCTTGACACTATCAACGTAGACGTCTAATTCCATGTTCACTTGCGTTGTCCACGTCGTAAATAGGGTGGCCGAGGACTTATTCGGTGACAATGCCAGGTTTCTCCCGGCGAAGAATTCGGACACGGCTGGGAGGTATGAGTTAATTCGAGAGCAGAGTTCTTCTACGGAGGGGCCTGTTGCCAGAATCGTACAGTCGTCGGCGTAAGAGACGATCGAGACACCCTCTGGTGGGGGGGGGAAGTTTCGATATATACTAGTTGAACAGGAACGGGGATAGGACACCACCCTGTGGCACCCCCTGTTTAACTATTCTGGGTTTTGATCTTGCGCCTCTGAACTCAACCGACGATTGACGACCACTCATATAGTTTGCAGTCCAACGTTTAAGACAGGGAGGAAGGGACGAATCTTCAAGGTCTTTCATTAGTTGCGCATGGTTGACCGTATCAAAAGCTTTGGCCAAGTCAAGCGCAACTAGCACTGTCCTGTGGTTTGGACGCTTTTGGTTTAGTCCGTCCCCTATCTGAGTGGTTATGGTGCTGTGATTTTTGCGAAATCCATGCTGATGTTCGGCGAGCCGCAGGTTTGCGGTGAAGTACGGCAACAAGGTGGATTCCAACACTTTCACTACTGGCGAGAGGAGAGATATCGGGCGATATGACTCCCCTACGGCAGCTGGCTTGCCAGGCTTTAGTAGTGGGACCACCTTTGCTTGTTTCCATCTTTCAGGAATAACAAAGGTGGAAAGGGAAAGGTTGAAAATTTGTGTGAGGTATCTTATGCCTTCGTCGCCGAGGTGTTTCAGCATCAGCATGGAAATGCCATCGGGGCCGATATATTTGGTGTTCTTGGATCTCCGAATAGCCTCATGAACTTCTGTTGTGGAGATGGCAATGGGCGCATCGCTGTTTTTGTGTTTGTGCGCTTCCCTTGTTCAACGTAGGATGCATTACAAATTGTCGGCAGAAGACGCTCGCGCATCTTTTTGGCTTCGACTGAACCTTATCACCGAAGGCGATGGATATTTTGTCGTTAGGTTTAGTCGGGTTGGACAAAGATTTCACCGTCGACCATAATTTGCCAACTCCAGCCGAGAGGTTGCAAGACCTTAGGTGCTCCTCCCACTTAGCGCGTTTGTGTTGATCTACTAAGCGTCTGATTTCCGCATTAAGATCCCGTATTTGAGGATCCGTAGGGTCAAGGTGTCTAATATGGTCACGTTCATTTGCCAGGGCCGCTGCCTCTGCGGGGAAGAATGGACGCACTTCCTTGATTCTACCTGACGAAATGTGTTGGTGGGAGGCTGAAATTAGGGCCATACGAAACGCCTTTTCCCCTTCTCGTACGTCAGACGGGGTAGGAAGAGCAGCGAAGGCGCTCTCTGTGGTGTTGAGAAAACCCTCCCAGTCGGCTTTATTGAAGTTAGTGTAAGTGCGTTTCTCAGCGGTGACAAAGTCGGTGGGGCGATCGATTGAGAGCACTATGGGTAGGTGGTCTGAAGCAAGCGTCAGCATCGGTCGCCAGTCAACGCAGTTTATTAGTCCAGCGCTGACTATGGTGATGTCTGGCGAGCTAGAGCAGTTTACCGCCACTCTAGTGGGGGCATCCCCATTTACCGTGCAGAACGTCGAATCATCTATTTGGTCAGCCAGCTCCTGTCCCCTACCATCGGCCTGCAGGCTGGAGTGCCACAGGTCGTGGTGTGCGTTGAAGTCGCCAAGGATGACGCGGTTCTCGCCCCTGAGTAACGCACGAATGTCAGGGTGGTAATCCCTGGGACAACAGGTGACAGGAGGTACGTAAATGTTTATGATTTCAAGGTCGACATCGCCTGACCGGACAACCATACCTTGACGTTCTAAGGTGGTGTCCCTCGGGTCGATGTCAGGCTCAAATAGACGATACTGCACAGATTGATGCGTGATGAATGCCAGACCACCCCCAAGCCCTCTCGCACGGTCACAACGGTGTACATTGTACCCGTTGCAGGTCAAAAGAGACGACCTTCCACCTAACTTTGTCTCCTGGATCGCCGCGATCTTGATGTTCAGTCGTTTCATTAAATTTGTCACTTCAACAATTTTGCCAGTTAGGCCGTTGCAATTAAATTGCAGGATTGCGAAGTGTGTAGGGGGAGCAGAGTTGATGCTGGGGGTCAAGGACTGGTGCGTATGCCCAGGTGGTAATAGGCTGGGTCGCGCACTACGGCGCAATCTTGAAGTCGAAGGAATCGCGTTACCAGAAGGTAGAGGCGAGTCGGACGACGTTGAAGGTTGCGTAGCTCGACAGCATGGCGCAACGTACGTATCAGTCCATAGGTTCCTGTTCGCGAGTCCAGAGCATATGAGCAGGTGACACAGGCCAAAGCAGTTATTGCACTTGACTGATGCCAACGGCGTATATAATCTTAACCGACAAACAGTGCACGTAGTATAAGGGACCAGGAGCTGATGGTTGTGGCTTATACTCGTGCTAATGCTGGAAGAAGAGGGGCTGACCGAGGGGGTGGGAGAGAGCGGACGCTCAGCATTGCTCAAATCCACTTGGGAAGTGCTACGTAGGGAGTAGCTGTGAGCTGCTGTGTGAGATGTTGACGCCTGTGGGCGTGAGCGGCCGCTCGAAAGGTCTACTTGCTGATGTGCATTGTTAGTGCTAGTCGTGGAGACTGATGTGACAGAGTCAGACATATGTGGCGGAGCGATACTTGATCGACGACGGCCACTGGACGTCATAGGACGTGAACAGCAAGGGGCCACAAAAGTTTTATAAAAACTAGCGGGTCTATGAGTAGAGGGATTTAGTCCGGAGCAACTAGTTAGATGCAACCATCTGCTACAGTTAGAGCATTGTACCGAATGTGAACGTTTCACATAAATTTTCTTCCAGCATACACAGCAGATCCATTCTCTAGGTCCGGGGTTGGATTCAATACCAGCCCGGAGCAGGAGAGTCTTGAGCAGTCCCGCTGCAAGGAGCTGCTCGGAGGATGACATTATTGGGGGGAGGATAACTGACGGTTTAGGCAGGGGGGTAGTGAAATAACAGCCCTTGGTCGGGGAAACCCCGAGTCATTCCGGTACGTAGAACCGGCTGTCGTGGGAATGTTGATTTTGGCTGTTACTGCTTGCATTTTACTTCCGAAATAAGTGGCAATGCTTATATTTTTTGCTAAAACCTGTGTTGTCTTATTCCAATTTCATGCAAAAATTGTATTTTTTTTCCTTGCGAACTGCGTACTAGAAATCTAAAAAATTACTATAGCATTTCTTAGGCGTTTTTATGGAGCATTTCTTTTTATAGATTCTTTTTAATTTGACAGTCTACTCAACTTATTTCTATAGGAACCTACACTAGCACGCAAACTTTTTTTTCTTACGAACTTGAAGTCTACTACTAATGTAGTATAGGAATATTATGTGTAAAAGGTATTTTGCGTATGTAGCAAGTCCCAACACTGGTTGAAGATTGCAAGCTGGAATCAGTGCTACCACATGCAATCAAAAAAATATCCAAATGTAGAGAAAAAATTTGCAGGTTGAAGTCACGGTCAAAATTCATAAAAACTTTAGGGACCGTTTTCTCAATGTCTGGTTACGCTAACCGACATTTTTTACGGATTACCGCAGAAACAGTTAATGCTGAATTTCCGAAATGGGTAATCGTTTACGTGGGGTACCGAGCGCTAATACGCGTCCAAAAATGTCGGGAGAGGTATCAAAAGACGCGTTTCCGTCCCAGGAGCATGAATATAACTCCGCTCAACCAATATTTTCATTATTTTGGAAAATATTTGCGATAACCGAAAAACCGCGCTTCAAAAAATAACCCTGGGCTACGCCATTCCAACTCCGGGTGGTTGCCATATCCGTGGCTACCGCCACGGTGATGTCCTTCCGCGTGCCACTCTTTTCTCACAGGGCAATGTGATTACAACAACCACATGAAAATGACAGAAAATTCTGAACTTTAACTGCAAATATCTAGCAAACTACTAAAAGTATTGGTTCAGCGGAGTTATATTCATGCTCCTGGGACCAAAGCGCGTCTCCTGATACATATCTCAACATTTTTGATTGTGTATTAGCGTTCGGTACCCCACGTAAACGATTACCCCGAAATGAATGTGAAAACAATGGTCCGTAGTCATACTCAAAATTAAGTATGATTTTAAACTAGTCCAAGCAATTTTGACAGATAGGACATGTTAAGTTGTGGCAAAAAGCGTTTAACTATTATTCATAGGTACATGATTTTTTTTGTTTTTTAACACAGCCAATTAATGATAACCTGTTAGTATATCGCCCGAACACACTGGAATAAGCTCGCGAGTGGTACTTGTAAGTGTACGGGCCGTTTACTCAACTTCGGCTTCTGTATTCATAAAGCTTTACAATTGAAGTTGCTAAAAATGTGAAGAAAAAAGTACCATTTTTGGTAAAAAATATCCAAGGCGACCTTGCTGGGAAAAATAAACGCTCAATTCAAATTTACAGTTAACTTCATATTTATCTGCTACTTCCAAGACTTATGCTAGGGTGGTACAAATTGTTGCGCGTAGACATGGTTAAATAAAATTATGAAATTCTGATGGGATACCAACTTACATACATATTTGTCAAATATTCTGCAACCAGCTTTAAACTATCTTCTTATTTTAAATATAACGGTTGAAGTTATGGAACTTATTAACAACTTTTTTTAGTAAGCAAAGGAGTATCAAGGTTTAACAGTCAGGAAACAGGTTCACAGTCGTGAACTATTATTGTATAAAAAATATATTGCAAGATCGGATGCGTGTTAATCAGACATGGAAGTCGAAAAACTCTCATGTAATACTCTATTTTTGTTAACAACTAATTTTTTTCTTATATTTTGGCTTCAATTTTGCTTATTTAAATGTTTTTTTTTTTTTTTTTTTTTCAAAATAGTGCATTTGGCACATGTCCTATATACATAGGTACACACTATTTCAGCTTTTAACCTTAACATATGTTCGTTTAGGCATACAAAACAGTAAACGTAGTGACGAAAAAATCCAGGCCACCCTAATACAGCCAAAAACTTAGCAACCACGCACGTCGTTTTCAGCTCCATAACGGTGCTTTCTATAACGACCCTGTCGGACAACCATTTGTTCAGTGAAAAACCTCATGCTTAAAGTAGAGAAGTATTACAATTGTAATAAGATTTCGAATGCGATGGTGAAAGATCTAATCACAACCCTGGCAACCAGCGCTATCCATTGTGAAACCAAAATGAAAAATTAGTTCTGTGCAATACTAAATATTACTGTGGGTAAGAGTATTCATCGAAATACCACTCTTTTTTGGTAAGCGTGCCCCAGTAATTTCCCAAGATTTTATCGGCTGATGGTTAGCAGGGAGGTTTCATGCACGTGTGAATTTGCATTTGAATTTGTAAGTGCGCCTCAGACATTACCCAACAAACATTTTTAGCTACTCTCAATTTGGAATCTATTTCAAAACCAAACATATTCTCAAATCTCAAGCGTTCGTTTTTAATTTTATTTAATATAACCGTTGATAGCGTTCTCAAACTAAACGGCTCATTTTTAATATGTGATTTTCCTTTTTTTTCAAATTCAGAACGGCAGATTTTTCAAACTTGTCTCAAACTGAGCGGAGTGGATAGAAATAGCTATATTAAGAAATACCCATTTTAATAAAAAGCGAATTTCCATTTATGCAGTTAAACTTGATATAATATTTTTTAATTAATATAGTTTAAGAAATAATCCCGTTACATACATAAACAACATTTGAGAAAAAGTTGAAAATACAGTCGCGGACAAAAGTCTACATACACCCCCTATTTTTGATGAATTGAAAGTCCCATAAGTTTTTTGGAAAATCTAATGACGCAGTTTTTTCAACTACGTTCGTTTATTATAGAAAACAAAAAAAAATTCATTTTTTAACATAAAATAGTAAAGCTATAACAAAAAAACGTAAATTCAACGTGGACAAAAGTCTACATACAGCGCAAAAACTTTGGTTAATATTAAGTAAAATTATCTTTTTAGTACTTAGTTGGTCCACCGTTGGCATCAATAACAGCTTGAAGCCGTCGTGGCATCGAAGCTACTAAATTTATCAATTCTGAAGAAGTTATACTGCCCCAAGCCTCAATAAGACGTTCTTTGAGTTTAGCTGAGCTGGAAATTTGATGTTTTCTGATTTTTCGATCCAAAATCTCCCAGACATGTTCAATAACATTCAAATCTGGGCTTTGAGGTGGTGTGTATAGTTGCCTTGGAGCATGATAAAGCAACCAATCCTTAACAATGTGGGCCGTGTGCTTAGGATCGTTATCCTGTTGGGAGATCCAGCCTGCGCCAAGCTCCAAGCTGTCAACCGAAGGCTTCAGATTGCCTTCCAACAATGACTTATATCTAAACCGATCCATATTACCCTCAATAAAAACCAGCTTTCCAACTCCAGACGCCGCAACTGCCCCCCAAACCATTACGTTGCCCCCGCCGTGCTTCACTGTTGGTACAATGTTTTTGATGTTAAGTGCAGTGTTTTCTTTTCTCCAAACTTTTGCTCTTCCATCGTTGCCGAATATATTGAACTTCGATTCGTCTGTAAACAAGACTTTATGAAAGCCGTAATCGTTCAGAGCTCTTGTAATGGTTCTCGAATGGACACTCTTTCCTGATGATGTTCCGATGCCTTCGGCTAATTTTGCGCCACTAACTTTAGGATTATCAGTCACTTCCTTCATAATCACGCTGACATCTCTTCGAGTTAGTTTCCTCGGGCGGCCAGAACGCGGCTTATTTTCGGTATGGTCTGTACTGTTGATCGACTTAACTTTAAAATTTTTGCAATTTCACCGTACGATTTATTCTCATTTCTATGCTTAATAACCAAATCTCTTACGCCTAGAGGTATTTCCTTTCGCAGATCCATTGTTGATGCTAATAAGTTTAAATCACAACTAAATTCAATACTAGCAAATTAGCAAACATAATTTAACAAACTAGTAAAAAAAAAGGGTAGGTAACCGCTATAACACAGCAAATCGGTGTACCTGCTAACAAACCCATGGTGTATGTAGACTTTTGTCAAGGATATTTTTGCATTTTTTCCCCATAGTTGTTGTATTTTATGTTAGAAGATGCATTTGTTTTAATATATTTAATTAGAACAGGGTTTACAAAAAAACTGTATACCTACATTTTTCAGCAAAGTGATAGTACATTCTACACAACGAAAACGGGGGGTGTATGTAGAATTTTGTCCGCGACTGTAGATGTTTTCTCAAATGTTTGAGTGTTTGGTGCTCGGTATTTGTTGGGTAGTAGGTATCAGATGATTTTTCACTGATAAAACAGGGTATGTATGAGTTGTTGCGCATCACAAATGCAATGGGCTCAAAAACGCGTAACAAATATTCCAACGTTATATGGACTCGACATTGTGAAATATTGACTCCGTTGTTTGCTATCTAGATGGCATTGTAATCATGTTATCAGATGTCGGCACACATCACAGACATTTGCAAACAACAATGCAACGGCTTAAAGATGGCCATCAATTTTGAAGAGTTCGAATTTATGTTACAGCATACAACCCTTCTCGGCTATAGAGTATTGCAAGTATTTAGCCACCAACAGATATAATAGTGGCCATATCTGACTAGGGATATTAAACTTTTATCGCAAATGCATACCGCTCATAAGCAGGCGCCGCTCAACAGCCCTTTTAAAACATCAAAAAAGAACGACAACACGCCGATCGAGTGGACGCCAGAGTCAGCAAGCGCATTTGAAAAATGCAAAAACAGCATACTTAAAGTCACACGCTTATCATTCCTAGCACATAAAGCAGAACTATGCCTAGTGACAGATGCCACATCGCCTAACTGGACCAGCGCACTAACCAAAAATGGAACCCAGTGGCGTTTTTCTCATCGAAATTGAAACCAGCGCAACTGAATTACAGCACCTACGATAGGGAGCTACTAGCGATCTACGTCGCAATCAAACATTTCAGAAACATCCCGGCTGGAAAAAATTTCGTCATTAAAACTGACCATAAGCTCCTCACATTTTCCTTTGGGCAAAAACTTGATCAAGCTTGACTTTTCGAAAACTCCCCTACTTTTGAAGATTAAAAAAAGCACTTAAACTTGAACAACTAAAAAAAAATTTTCGGAACTGTTGAGCATATAATTATAAGCTAATCCAATATCAGATCCCTCTGTAATTTAATTTCAAAACCCATCGTTTCTATGGTGGGGGTCTAGCTGGACGTCCAGCATTTGACGGTCCTGCATTTGACTTAAATCAATATTCAAGTCAAAAGTTATGTGTTTACCAAATTTTTTTTTGGGAATTATGATCGAAATACGAGGCAAAGTCTGTACCAGATTCGGAATGGCAATTTCGAATTTTCGAGATCAGCTGTTTTACCAAAAGACATTTCATGGAGGAATTTTTTTTTTGCAAAATAAGTTCAAAAGTTGAATGAATGTGATGAATTCCCATTAAATGGTGGAGGAAGTTAATGATGAAATAGAAGTGCAGGAGCATGAACAGAGGAGTATCAGAAGACGGTTGCGGAATAGTACGAATCCGCTTGAATTGCCGCAATCGTTGTAAGTTGTTTCACTCAGTTTTTTTTCCATGTTTAATCTACTTTGTGCCCTTTGCAGATTTCAAAAGTATTATAGAGTAAATAAGCCTGCATTTCTGTATTTATTGGACCTTCTTACATTCCGCAATACACTTTGTTGGTGGTCCTGCCGAATTCAGCTCTTCCTCAATTTTCCGCCAAATCTATTTAACACTTCTTTACTTCCCTTATGAAATCCTTGAGCAATTTCTGGATGGATTTGCATCATGATTACAAGCATTTCAATTTGCTGTTTATTTGTACTTTTCGACCTAAAATAAAGACGAATTACAGTGGAACTAATCATTGCAAATCTTAACACTTTTTATCTTAAGAGTATTTTACCCATATTAAATCACGTTAAGTGGGTTATGCTATGGATAAGCACACAGAGATTAGATCCAAATTTTACCCTGCCACACACAAAATTGAAAATTAACAACATTGAGGATTTCGGGTTTGGTTGTTATTACTCCAAATCATTACTAGAACTTAGTGTTCCTGCTACATTCTTAGTTGTCTCAGCGACATCACGCGGTCACTCGCGAAAGGCTTTTAATTTTGCCTGTATTTATTGTTGTTGTTTTATGAGTAACAACTCATCGGATACTCAAGTCTGAACCGCACATTAACAAATTGAAATGCAAACTCATACCTGCTCCAATGATGTGATCAGAATTTTGATCATCGTCTTCGAAATCTTATCACAATTCTGATGCTTTTTTACCTCAGACCGGATTATCAGATGTGTTCTCACTGCACAAACCCCTGTTTCAAAAAATAGTGAAAAATATATTCATACAAAATGTTTGTAAATCCATACAAGTTTTTTTTTTCATTTTATCAGTTTATAGAACACGAATTTGCCCCCTGGTTTCAACTTTCGAAACTAAAATTAAGAAGGTTTGTGCTCATAATAGAGAAGTGACATATTCGTTTTGAGTACGCAATTCCTTTATTTAAGTAGACAAATCTCAAATGCCAAATACTTGAATCCAGTTCATTTATTCTAGATTTCAGACCGACGTTTTTCCCTCAGTGTACGGAATAATTATTCGAGAAAAATTTCAGGCTATTTTATCGAAGAATCCTTTGTTTAGTGAACTTGAGGAAATAGGCATGGTGTTGAAAAATCCTCTTGCCGAACGTCCTCAACTATCAATAAGGCAACTTTATTGGGCAAACTATAATTTCGCACCAATTACTTCATGCGAAAAAGAGCGCACTTTTTCGGCATATAAGCTTATTTTAAATGACAAACCACATAGCCTTTCTATTGAAAATTTGGAAAAGATTTTGATTATATACTGTAATACAAAATATGCGCTATGTAGTATTGATAAATAAAATATTGACGAATGCGTTGATTTAAAAGTTCATTTATGTATATTTTTGGGCTTATAATGAAGGAAGTGGCATACATTTGCTACACACAAAAAGTATTAGGTTGAAGCGATTGATGGTCTTATCTTTTTGCCAATATGGTCGCCGGATTTGTCAAATACGACTAACCCATTTCCAAGCTGTCCCAGTTTTTCTTTCACTTTAGCATAATATCCTTGTACCGGTAACACTATTTTTGGCTTAGAAAAGGTTACTTGCATTCCGGGGGGGCTAAGCTATATCCTGGCTCACATCGACATAGATAAATAAGCTGATACAAACACTAAACAAAAACACTTTATACTTTTTCATACGTACAACATACTTTTTGAATATTTTCACATATTTCTTACATATTTTTTACATATTTTCAGCATATTGAAAAAACATAAAATTCCGAGCTCTGATTATTAATATTTACAGAAACAGTTTTTCGTCTCTACTGAAAATGTAAAAATTTTGAGTTGTTACACTTTAACCTAACAAGTGCGATATGCTATGTTGGTCTGATCTGGGTGGCTACATACGTTACATATATAATATGTACTAATCCTCACGTTCCTAGCTTTTGAAATGCAAGAGTTATAGGCCAAAACCCGTTTATCGGAACAATCAATGGTTCCGACAAATGATTGGCGCCTGCTTGCAAAATTTCATCGAGATACCTCTAAAACTGGGGGACTAGTTTGCGTTCACACAGACGGACGGACAGACGGACATGGCTAAATCAACTCGGCTTATCGCTCTGATCATTTCGGTATACTTAATAGTTTGTTTATTTTCTTATTTGTTTATTTAGCCAAATTGAGGAAATTCTTATAGGCTAGTCTGAACATAATAAGACTAGAGCGTAATATAATGATATGCAAACTACCTTACTTATAAAAACCATTTAAATTACTTAAAAAACGATCTTTCGAATAAGAAAAATCAATGTCCGAGAGTTTTAAAATTCTATTGAACTCAATCAGGGCTCTATTAATTGGCGCATTTCGCACATAAAGAGCCTTAAAAATGCCAACTCCAGCCTCCCAAGAAGCACGGGGCAATCCACAGTACCACGAAGCAGGTCAAAAATGAACGATAGTGACAAAATAGATCTCCTGTTCTGCAATGATTTCAGATTAATTAATAAGCACCGAGCCTCGTTAGTTGGTATAGGCTCCGTGAACTGTAAGTTTCGTAAGGCAAAGCGTAGAAATACTTTCTGGATCCGTTCAATTCTTGCTATATGGCAATAATAATACGGCGACCAAATGAAACAGGCGTATTCAAGTTTTGAACGCACAAACGCCGAATATAAACAGCCCGATTCTAAATATCCGCACGGATTTCTTTCCTTGCGGAAATTTTTGTTCGCCAGGAAAATTTCCGCCAATTCTCTTTCACTAGTGAACAGAAAAATTGGTGAAGAGGAATTTCGAATTTTCGAAATCAGCTGTGCTGCCATTTCACGCTTGATTTTGGTACTACTTTTTGTGCAAAATATAAAAATTTGTAATAAAAAGTTGTTAAGTTAAATAAATTAAGAATAAAAATGCATAGTATTGCCTTTCCAATGGTAGCATGTGTATAAACGAAAGATTCTGTAGCACTGGATTGTAACAGAGGTCTAAAACAAGAAGGTTGCGTGATGATACGAGGCCACTTTAGTTGCGGGATTATTGGAAGAGCTAACAAAACTCTTTTTAGTGAATTTTATTGATTCAATTGTTTTGCAGATGTATTTAAATTTTAAAACTATAAATAAAGCCGCATACAAATATTTGTTGGACATTTTAAAAGCATACACACAACAAGCCTTAAAACTGTTTGCGCTTTCACTAAAGAAGCCCATCTGAAACATGTGTTATAAATAAGATGGTGCCTTTTTCGATTCCACAATACATTCTACTGGTGGTCCGGCCGAATTTACCTCCTCCTCATTTTGCCAACATCCTTTAAGGAAGACGCAGAGTTTTCCAGATGCTTTTGAACAAATACGTGCGGATTTTATGTTCATAATAAGGGAATAGAGAGAAGCGAAAAAATACGTGCGGATTTTTCGTTTAGAATTGGGCTGAAAAGCTTTAGCGTATACGGGTCAGTAAAATCCGAGCTATGCCGCCTCACAAAAGCAAGCATGGCGTACGATTTCGCAATACATAAATTAATATGACTTGCGAACGAGAATTTCGTGTCAAACATTACACCCAAATCTTTAAATTCACTTACCCTCGTTAAAGGTGAGTTAGATATTTGATATGAAGTATTAATGACGTTGACACGCTTCGAAAAAGTAATATGGAAACATTTTTTTATGTTAAGTGCCAACTGATTTTCAATGCACCAACTACTAAGTTTATCCAGATCTAATTGCATCAACTCTGAGTCATGAAAGTTGTAGATCGGTGAATATATTTTAAGGTCATCTGCGTAAAGCAGAAACCTTACTGAAGAGAAGCAGGTGCAAATGTCATTGATAAACAGCACAAAGAACAAAGGGCCCAGTATGCTGCCTTGTGGAACACCAGAGGTGGCCACGAATGGAAGGGACCTAACATTGTGAACAACCACCATGCACCGGCGATTTTGTAGGTAGGATTCAACCCAAGCTAAAAACCCAGAATGGAAACCTATACAAGCTAATTTTTTAATCAGGATGACGTGGGAAACCCTGTCATACGCCTTAGAAAAATCTGTGTAAACTGTGTCAACTTGACATCCCGACTGAAAGGCTGCGATGCAGTCGTCAGAGAAAATAGCCAAGTTCGAAACAGTTGAGCGCCCCGGAAGAAATCCATGCTGCTCAGGACACACAATACCTTTAACCAAAAAAATATGTTTTTCCTGAATTATGCATTCAAAAAGCCTTGCCGTAGCGGAAAGTTTGGATATAGGCTTATAGTTACTAATGACATTTTTATTTCCACTCTTGTAAATAGGAGTCATGAAAGCTAATTTCCACGCGTCAATGAAGGAACCCGTGGATAGTGAATTATTAAAAATTAATAAAAGCGGGTAAATTAGGGACTCACACTGTTTAAACAGAATTGCAGACAGTCCATCAACATCGGTATTAGATGATGGCTGAAGCCGAGAAATACCATTGCGAATATCTTCAGATGAGAGAACAAGACTGCCAAAATCGATAGATGACTGTATATTAAAACTGGCGTTATTATGGTTTTGGGAATCAGAAGCAAAATTGGCCATGAAGAATTCAGCAAAAAGGCTTGCTACCTCCCCCGGCGTATCAACAGCTTTGTCACCAAGGAAAAGAGAGGACGGTATGTTAGAAACAGATTTCTTTGAGTTGATAAAACTCCAAAAGGACTTCGGGTTTGATTTTAGGTTCTCTTCAAAACGTAAGATGTAATTTCTGTGCAGAAATTTTTCCAGGCACGAGAATTTCTTTTCACACCCTTTATAAGAGTTGAAGAAAACCATAATTGGATTCTTTTTGTACCTACGATACAGTTTATTTTTCAAGTTTCGGAGCTTCATCAAGGCTGCATTGCGCCAGGGGACTATGTATTTCTTTTTTTATACCAAAGGAATACAACTTTTACATATATCCACAACAGAAGACCTAAACAATTCAAACCTGCACATGGTATTAAGATTACGATTCTGGTTATCCCAGTTAATATTAAGTAGAAGATTGTTCAAATTCGAAAAATCGCAGCGCTTGAAATGAAAAGAAAAACTTGATGGGACATTACTTGTTAAGGCATACTTATAAAATTCAAGGTCCAGAACTAAGGCAACATGATGCATATCCGACTTCATAATAGGTGAAACGCATTCTTCCAATGAGAAGTTTAAGGTATTACTTAAAAATATCAAATCTAAAGTTCGGCGGAGCCTATTCGGAAAAGAATTTATTTGCTTAATACCTAAGCTTAAAAAGCTATCTACTAAGTAAATTTCACTCGGACTGTTGACTTCACAAGCAATCAAAGCAGATTTGGAAATAGTCTGTGACCATTTAACGTTGCATAACGCAAAGATGATGCAACACGCAAAGATGATCACTACCTACTTTGTTGAAGGCTAGTGAGGTTATATTGTCGACATAAGCAATGTATAGGTCGTGTTTGCTATTACGTGGAATAGACGACGCACACACAAAAACGGAATTTGATATACCCCGAATGTGAACACAAATCTGGTCAAGCAGCGCATTATTATTGTCCAGGGTTATCTCAGAGGCCTGATGATTGCAATGTACCGCAATGAGCACTCCACCACCTCTTTCACACCCAGTTGCGCTGGAATCTCTATCCTTACGATAGACCGTATATAGGTTTGGATCAAAGAACTCATCGTTATAAAAATTATCATTCAGCCACGTCTCTATAAGTACGACAACATCGTAACCTTGACGAGAACTAAAAAGGCGCAAAAACTGGGATTTAGTTCTAATTCCAGCCATATTTTGGAAATAAATATTTAAATCTCTACCTGCTCCTTCTGACCCAACCGATCGCCTCCGGGCATCGGTTGGAGCACGTCGTTTTTTGCCGTAAACTGAAAAGGGCGCACAATTATGTTCGAAGGCCACAACTCAGGGTTTAGCAGCTTGGGATATGAATCGGCGTTTACCCCGATTTTGAAATTTAGGTGCCTCAAAGATTTTGGATCGACGTCTTTCTTTATAAGGCTAATACAAATGATGGAGCTCTCTTCGATACCCGTATACTTCGAGATGTATTATTTTATACCATCAGGCGTTACTGAAGCAGGGAAGGGCGAAACATGCAGCCATTTCCTTCTCGAAACTGCGCTCAATTCTCTGTCGATGCTGGAACCAATTACTAAGGGCTGAGGTAGTCTACGAAAATTTGTTATGAAACCTTTTAGCGTATCCACTATGGGTTTACAATTGTCTATTAGTTGTACCAAGTTTAGATGGTGACGAGTAGAAGAAGTTGATGTCTGCCCGTGTGCGTCTCGCTGTCCCGTAGCTTCAGCCACTAACGTGGATTCGTTGAAACAGACACCAACAAAATAACTACTTATGACAAACCCGAAGGCCTAATCAGAAAAAATATTTATACGCACACGTAAGGGTTCAGGAAATTTATTTCGACAGCGTTTTGAATGACCACACAAAATTATTACATTTTAGCAAAAGCTACATACTACCTTTTTCCAACTAGGCGGTTGTACTTCCAATTTCCGCACCGCTCTTTACCCACCCTCCATGACTCTTCAGATGATAGCGAAGAGTCCCAAGTTAAAATTTACAACAACTAAATTTCAGACCATATTAGGCAATTAATTACAATTCATTTTATTCAAATAATAAATTAATCAACTATTTAGAAATATTAATGAAAAAATTGACTTCATACTATTTTAGTATTGAATAGCAAAAAGTACTTAATTGTATATGTCCTAACACTAAGAGGAACAACTTGGAATTGGAACACCTTTTTTTTAAATAAAAAGCCTACTATATGAATCTAGAGATTAGTGGGGTTAGGAAATTAAATGAAAAGGGATACCAATTAGGTTCCGGTGAATATAAATGAAGAAAAGGAAAAATTTTAACTTCTAAACTATCCTTCTTGGACTCCCGTATGTAATAATTTTTCTTTACGGAATATAAAAAAAATATTAGTGATTCATATTCCATTTCGTTTCATTAGCCCTCTTAGATTCCACAATCACACAGTGAGTAGTTAATGATCATTAGCGAGAGTACGAATCACAGTATTATAAGAAAACCCAAAAACTAGATATATGAAAACAATAAATCAATGACTTACGTGGATTTTTGCTGCGGGAACTCGTTGAAGGCCTCCGACGACTTTTCTGCTTAGCTGAAAATTAAATTTTTTGTGGCACCTAAACATATGTAATCCAGTTGCTTGGATTATCTTTTAATTTTTGTTTTCACAATTTTTACGAGTATATTGTTGAATTTCCAATACGATATTGGAGTACTCTCTTCTTCTTTCCGCACTACTCACTTTCCTAATATCACTTATCTCTCTCTATCTCAGGCTAATAGTAGGTGTCTTTTTTACAACTTTGTGAATTTCAACATTTATTTCTTTTTTTTTTTCTCACTACAGGTTTCAATTCCAAATTATTTCATTTAATAATTTTTCCTTTAATAATTTTAAAAACGCATATAGTTTTTGTTTCTAAGGCATATTTAAACTTTTTAGTTAACTGGGCTTAGGATTTTTTCGTGCAAATCTATTTAATACAAAAAAAGGTCACTTATATATATATTTTTAAATTATGAATTCCTTTTTTTTGTTTTTTATACATTTTTCTTTCCACTATCTCTTTCACTCATTTTCTCTCTCTCGTTACAAATTCTTATAAATTTTTCTCGCGTATACATACAATATTTAAGAAAATATTTTTTTTCTATAACAAATAAGAATTTATCTATATTCTATATAGATTTTTATACATATATATATATATATGTTTTCACCATAATTAAATTTTAGGTTAAAACTTTTTTTTTTAAAATGCAAAACTTCTAACTTTTGATTCAGTGAATAATGAAAGACAAGGGTTTTTGTTTTAACACGAGTTTTACGACTATACTTAGTCAAACTCACTACAAAACTGGTATTTGAGAGAAACTACTTTTAATTTTAATAGGTTTAAGCTTTTGTTCTCCCTTTTCTTTTTTGAATTTTAATGCACTCTTGTATATTTTTGTAAACGTCCATGAAACTGTGCAAAATCATGAAAACTTTAATTTAGGAACGAAATCTTTCTTTTATAGACGTAACGAAAATTTATTTATCAAAGAACTTTATTTTGATTTATTTGACACAATTATCCTTGGGTGGACTGCAACTCCGTTGAACCATGCGCGTTCTCGGCTTTCATCCAGGCGTAGTAGTTCTCCATTCCATCTGTCGTCCAAAGCAGGAACATTTTTGTTAGGCGGAAATTTAAGCTCGCGTTTTCTAGTTACATGAAACGCGTAATTGGTTGCAAAATCTACTGATTTGCCCAATACTTCACGAAATTTAAAAACTTTGCTTTTTGTACGAATATTACCCGAAACTTGAGGGAAACTCACAAGCGTATACGTTGTAAGACGATATCCAGGAAAAAAGCCGATCTCGCCAAATCCGCAGCTTATATAGCCACGAAAAAGGGTGGCCTGATTTTTATAGAAAAAGGGAAATATATATCGGACTTAACGAAGTTTCTCTATTGCTGTCTCATAATAGGGTTTTTATATTAATTCCTTGGCACAACTATTTTCTTAACCCTTGCATTCCTTAATATCTTTCATATGATACCAGCCAACCTTACCATTTTCCCTATCTTGCAAGTTTAACATATTGCTGCCTTTTGTGGCAAGAACCGAAGATTTTACAAAGACTGGAGCTAGCTTCGAATTAAATTTCTTTGCCTTGTCGCTCTATACTTCGTCTCCTACTTCAAAAGTCCTAGCTCTGCTACGAAGATTGTAGCGTTTGGCAGATTGTTCAAACGCTGTTTGAATGTTCTTAACCAATTCCGTACGCACGAGTCGAAGCTTGTCCAGGCGATCTATTACACAATCCCCTCCCAAAGACTCGAGCGTACGCAGCAATTGGTAGTCATCAGCATGACTTAGCATCTGTTGACCAAACATCGCATAATATGGCGTACAGCCAATACTTTGATGGTACTAAGACCTGAGAGCTTCCGCTATCAATGGGATGTTTTTATCCCAGTTAGTTTGATCAGTTTTAAGGTATGATCTGATACCAGCTATAACGGAGCGATTGACCCTCTCGCTCGCGTTAGCTTGTGGGCTATATAGGGCAGTAAATGAGTGTTTAATACCTCTCAAAGACAAACAATTTTCAAATTGGGCTGATTTAAAATGGCTTCCGTTATCAGATACGATATATTCAGGTGTACCGAAAAGAGGAAAAAATTTTCTTCTAAAAATGTGCATATAGGAGGACGTGAACTTTTTTATAGGTTTGAGAAAAGGGAATTTGGTAAGGTGATCCAAAACTATAAGTATGCCTATATTGCCTTGTTTAGAACGAGGATACGGACCTAACAGATCAATGTATAATCTTTGAATAGGACGAACCGAATTTAAATTTGCGGTCATCGGTGGACGAAGGACTGTATTAGTCGACTTTGACATCATTTATCATAGAAGGCCAATAGAAATTTGCGCGGATACGCTCTAAAGTTTTACCGATGCCTCCGTGGCACTTGTTTGGGGGACAATGGGCTCTCTCTATGGTATCTTGAATTAAGGATTTCGGGATCCAAAGTTTCCAACACAAAACTTCTTGGTCCTCAATACCATTAGCATGCTGTGTTCGTTTATATATTTTTTTGTCTTTTATCTGTAAGTCTGGCAATTTACTTTGAGATTCACTTATTGTTTGCTTTAACTTTCCATATTACTTTGAGTCGAAAGCACTAGACTCTAAATCAATTTGAGGAAAAAGGCAAACTTCACCCAACTCGTCAAAGTTTTGTCGTGACAGTGCATCTGGAACAATATTTTGTGAACCACGCCTATGTTCTATTTTAAAACGGTAGCCCTGGAGCTTGAGCGACCAAGGAGCTAACCTGCCGCTTAAATCCTTCTGTTTCATAAGCCACTGCAAACTAGCATGGTCGGTAATAATGGTGAAGTCCTGGCCTTCAACATAGGCACGAAACTTCTTCACACTAAGGATGGCTGCCAGACACTCAAGCTCAGTAACACTATAATTACTTTGAGCACGATTCAATTTTTGTGAAAAATAGGCAACAGGCACTTCTACCCCATCTTCATTCACTTGTGCCAAAACTGCTCCTACTCCTAGTTTGCTGGCATCGCATTGTATAAGGAATGGTTTATTGTAAATGGCATTGGACAATATTGGTGCTGATGAAAGCAAATTCTTGAGTAGGTCAAACGACTTTTGTGCATCTTCAGTCCATTTAAAACTTTTAGACTTCTTGAGCAAATTAGTCATTGGGGTGGTAACTATGGAAAAGTTCGGTACGAATCGCCTTTACCAACCAGCCATACCCAGAAATCTACGCAACTGCTTAATAGTGGTTGGTTGCGGATATTGCGTGACCGCGGAAATCTTATCCGGATCCGTTCACAGTGTACCATTTCCTACGATGTACCCCAAGTATTTTACCTCTCGAAGACAAAATTTACTTTTTTCAATATTAATTGTTAAACCTGCGTGTCGTAAATGATAAGCAACATCTGACAGGGTTTTCATATGAGCATCAAATGTTTCCGATATAATAAGTAAATCGTCCAGGTAGACGAAAACACTTTCTCTTAATTTGGGTGGAATCACGCGATCCATGAGCCTGCATAATGCCTGAGGAGCGTTGCATAAGCCAAAGGGCATTACGCGATACCTGTATAGGGGACGGTTTGGTACCGTGAAACATGTTAAATCTCGGCACTTTTCTGCCAATGGAATTTGCCAAAATCTCGCCTTAAATCGAGCGAAGAAATAAACTCGGCTTTTGGTAAGCGAGACTGAGTATCCCACCTATGTGGGGTAAGGGTTAAGCGTCTTTGATAGTTACGCTGTTTACTTTGCGTGAATCCAGACACAGACGGACTTTTTCACCTTTACGGACTAAGACGACGGGACTTGACCACGGGCTGTTGGGAGATTCTTCAATTATTCCCAATTTAAGCATTTCGTCTATCTCCCTGTGAACTAGTTTCTCGATGGCAGGAGAGATAGGGAAATATCGCTGTTTTAACGGACGGACATTAGGTTCTAAATCTATAACATGTTCAATTAAGTTCGTTTTACCAAGGCCCTCTTTGGCAAATGAAGGAAATAAATCTTTAACTATTTGAAATCGTTTTTGTTGCTCATACGCCAAGGTGTGCATATTATTCCCGCTGCTAGTAGCCTCATTGTTCATTTCGGTGCTTTCGCAGTTAATTTGGCTAATCAAATGTGGCGCTATCTTAAATTTCAACCAAAAATCTATGCCTAATATTAAATTTTGTTTTAGACTTGGTACAATATAAAAGAGTAAACGTTCAGTTCTGCCTTTATAGGTGATATCAAAGAACTGTGTACCAAAAACAATTTGTTGGTTGCCATCAGCCGTTTGTATAGAAGAATAATGTTTGGTATTAATGTTTTTGTCAACACATACCTTGTTTGCCAAGTTATTGCCAATACACGAAACTTGGGCTCCACTATCTAACAAAGCTAAATGCGTTTCATTTAGAAAGTTAATTTCGGCATATGATCTTAAGTCTGGGAAGTTTCTGTTCACTGAACATATCAAGATAAGAAGGTTTTTCCGCCCAGATTTTACCTTTTTCCAAAATTCATTCGAGCGATTCGCCGAGCGCGATTTATTAGGCATAATATTTTCAAGTTTATCAAAAATGTCTTTTCTTTTTTCTTGGTAAAATTTTAAACGTTCATTATAAGGTATTAAATGACGTAATTCTGGTTTATATGGATTACAACTTTGAGTATTGGTATGTAAAGATTTAGTTACTTTTTGCGAGGAACCGCTTTCGAGTCCTCGCTCGCTTTCAAGTTTCCCGAAGCACACCTAGTACAATTTGGTTTATATATTCCAACACTGCCACAACCATAACAAAAGACAATCAAAATAACGGTGTCCCTCCTTTCGACAGTTCCAACACATCGGTTTCGTGTCACTTATACGCCGCGTAACTTCGTCAACTTCGATTGGATCTTCGACAGTGTCGTTGTTCATTTCATCTGCTAACTCTATTTCGTTGATTTGCCGGTGATTAGCAGGATTGCGGTATGGTGTTGCCACGGGTCTGGTATTAGTCGCAGCAGGCTGCCTGGAAATTTCTTGCAACAAGCTTTCATGCTTAATACACAACTCTCTTATTCTAGCAACGGAAGGAATCGAGACATATAATAATTGCTGCCTCAAACGCGGTCTTAAGCCTCTCTGTAGAACTTCGGCAAGTTCCGTCTCCGGAATTGGATTACTCAAGTTTTCAGCAATTTTGAAAACCGTATTGCGATAATCATCGAAGCTTTCCGCCATTCCTTGCTTGCGCATACGTATTGCTTCTTTTATATCTGTGTCGGTGCGGTGTTGAGCAAAGTGAGTTCGCAAAGCTTGGCAAAGATTTGGCCAAACCACGCGATCTACTGAGCGCCTATAGCGCCAATACCAATCTTTGGCTTCCTTTGTGAAAACACTTTGCACATGTTCGCAAAAAAGTGTAAAGTTCCCCCCGAGGTTGTCTATTACCTGCGACTCAACTCTGTAGATGAAGTTTTCTACAGACAAGCGGTTCGAGCCATCAAACTTGATATCCCAATTTGATATAAGACTTGCTATTTTTCCCGCATTGGTTACGTGTGAGATGTCACTAAGACGCGCGGAGCCTAAATTATAAGGCTGTTGGTGGGTGTTTGCATGCACTTGCATATGTGCTTGAGGGGTTGCGTTACGGCTATTTAAAAAATCTGGTGGGTCTTGTGGCCAATCAACTATAGGGGGTAAATTTGGGTTACTATTTTGGACAGGTTGCAGCGTTGCGTTCTGCAATCTATAAATCAGGTTATTAACCGACTGATCTAATCGTTGTTCTATTTGCGTAAATCTTGACTCAATGTTCTCAAGCAAACCTGCCTGTCGTGCAGCGACCACGGCGTTAACTAGACTACGTATTCTGCCATCGTCGTTTTGGGAATTCGATGTATTGTTGTTAGCAATCTGGTCGTTAATTTCTTGTTGTTGTTGGGCCGGATTATCTACAGCTCCTTGTTGCAGCCTACTTGCTTGTTCTTCTGCTGGAAGCGGCTGTGCTGCTTGGATGGAATCACTCGGTCCACCTGCTTGTGAAATAGATGACCTTTCAGGATCATCGGCCATACTGGTTTCCGGATTTGCTGATTGTGATCGGGTGGTGATATTGTACTGTCTGGGTTTAAAATCTCCAGAGCTACACCGTGCTCTGCACTGCGGACAAGAGGGAGTTCTTTTAAGCCAATTTATGAGACAAGTACGGTGAAACTTGTGGTTGCAGGCAGTACGAAGTGCATCAGAGTGTAAAGTAAAAAACTCTCGGCAAATGGTACAAAAATTGTTCGAACTTTGACCCGGTGGTAAATATTCATTACTGTGCCTTAGCGGCATATCGGTGTTGAAAAAAAATGTATTATATATGACGTATTTAAGTTTAAAAAAAAAGTTAAGAAAAATGTCTATCAAAACAAATGAAAAATTTTTTTTTTCCCTCAAAACTTAAAACATGTGTATGTAAATTTTGAGGAAGTATTTAAGAAAAATATATATCTATAACGTGTTAAAATATAATAAGGGTCTTACTCTTTAGTTGTTGTTATTTCTTTGATTATTAACAGGTAAAAGGAATATGTAAAACTTTGCATAGTATAAACTTATCGTTGTATGGGTACATGAAATCTTCACGTATTCCTACTTGCAACAACGATTGCTTGGTGGAAAAATGGTCATTTAAACATATTAAAGCGAAATTCTATCCTCAGGTGGTAATTAAAATATGCATCAAGCATATTGAAATTATGTCCAAAATGAGTTTTTAAACTACGAAAAATATATCAGTTTTATTGGCAACTAGGGTCTATACTATTGATACGGTTAGTGCGACGTGAATATATCCTATCGCTTTAGACTAAATTCCAACTACCAATGGTTAAAAAGACCGATGTTGCGCTTTTTCATATTTACATAACTTTCACAAAAAATTTCCTACAGGACAAAATTGTTATTGTAGAACCCCTAAAAGAGCTTAATTGAAAAACGTTGTTGTTGTTGTTTCTACGTCTAGGGCCCCACGTTGGGCGCCATTTTCTGTTATGAAACCTTTTAGCGTATCCACTATGGGTTTACAATTGTCTATTAGTTGTACCAAGTTTAGATGGTGACGAGTAGAAGAAGTTGATGTCTGCCCGTGTGCGTCTCGCTGTCCCGTAGCTTCAGCCACTAATGTGGATTCGTTGAAACAGACACCAACAAAATCACCACTTATGACAAACCCGAAGTCCTAATCAGAAAAAATATTTATACGCACACGTAAGGGTTCAGGAAATTTATTTCCACAGCGTTTTGAATGACCACACCAAATTATTACATTTTAGCAAAAGCTACATACTACCTTTTTCCAACTAGGCGGTTGTACTTCCAATTTCCGCACCGCTCTTTACCCACCCTCCATGACTCTTCAGATGATAGCGAAGAGTCCCAAGTTAAAATTTACAACAACTAAATTTCAGACCATATTAGGCAATTAATTACAATTCATTTTATTCAAATAATAAATTAATCAACTATTTAGAAATATTAATGAAAAAATCGACTTCATACTATTTTAGTATTGAATAGCAAAAAGTACTTAATTGTATATGTCCTAACACTTAGAGGAACAACTTGGAATTGGAACACCTTTTTTTTAAATAAAAAGCCTACTATATGAATCTAGAGATTAGTGGGGTTAGGAAATTAAATGAAAAGGGATACCAATTAGGTTCCGGTGAATATAAATGAAGAAAAGGAAAAATTTTAACTTCTAAACTATCCTTTTTGGACTCCCGTATGTAATAATTTTTCTTTACGGAATATAAAAAAAATATTAGTGATTCATATTCCATTTCGTTTCATTAGCCCTCTTAGATTCCACAATCACACAGTGAGTAGTTAATGATCATTAGCGAGAGTACGAATCACAGTATTATAAGAAAACCCAAAAACTAGATATATGAAAACAATAAATCAATGACTTACGTGGATTTTTGCTGCGGGAACTCGTTGAAGGCCTCCGACGACTTTTCTGCTTAGCTGAAAATTAAATTTTTTGTTACACCTAAACATATTTAATCCAGTTGCTTGGATTATCTTTTAATTTTTGTTTTCACAATTTTTACGAGTATATTGTTGAATTTCCAATACGATATTGGAGTACTCTCTTCTTCTTTCCGCACTACTCACTTTCCTAATATCACTTATCTCTCTCTATCTCAGGCTAATAGTAGGTGTCTTTTTTACAACTTTGTGAATTTCAACATTTATTTCTTTTTTTTTTCTCACTACAGGTTTCAATTCCAAATTATTTCATTTAATAATTTTTCCTTTAATAAATTTAAAAACGCATATAGTTTTTGTTTCTAAGGCATATTTAAACTTTTTAGTTAACTGGGTTTAGGATTTTTTCGTGCAAATCTATTTAATACAAAAAAAGGTCACTTATATATATATTTTTAAATTATGAATTCGTTTTTTTTTTTTATACATTTTTCTTTCCACTATCTCTTTCACTCATTTTCTCTCTCTCGTTACAAATTCTTATAAATTTTTCTCGCGTATACATACAATATTTAAGAAAATATTTTTTTTCTATAACAAATAAGAATTTATCTATATTCTATATAGATTTTTATACATATATATATATATATATATGTTTTCACCATAATTAAATTTTTGGTTAAACCTTTTTTTTTAAAAAAATGCAAAACTTCTAACTTTTGATTCATTGAATAATGAAAGACTAGGGTTTTGGTTTTAACACGAGTTTTACGACTATACTTAGTCAAACTCACTACAAAACTGGTATTTGAGAGAAACTACTTTTAATTTTAATAGATTTAAGCTTTTGTTCTCCCTTTTTTTTGAATTTTAATGCACTCTTGTATATTTTTGTAAACGTCCATGAAACTGTGCAAAATCATGAAAACTTTAATTTAGGAACGAAATCTTTCTTTTAGAGACGTAACGAAAATTTATTTATCAAAGAACATTATTTTGATTTATTTGACACAATTATCCTTGGGTGGACTGCAACTCCGTTGAACCATGCGCGTTCTCGGCTTTCATCCAGGCGTAGTAGTTCTCCATTCCATCTGTCGTCCAAAGCAGGAACATTTTTGTTAGGCGGAAATTTAAGCTCGCGTTTTCTAGTTACATGAAACGCGTAATTGGTTTCAAAATCTACTGATTTGCCCAATACTTCACAAAATTTAAAAACTTTGCTTTTTGTAAGAATATTACCCGAAACTTGAGGGAAACTCACAAGCGTATACGTTGTAAGACGATATCCAGGAAAAAAGCCGATCTCGCCAAATCCGCAGCTTATATAGCCACGAAAAAGGGTGGCCTGATTTTCATAGAAAAAGGAAAATATATATCGGACTTAACGAAGTTTCTCTATTGCTGTCTCATAATAGGGTTTTTATATTAATTCCTTGGCACAACTATTTTCTTAACCCTTGCATTCCTTAATATCTTTCATATGATACCAGCCAACCTTACCATTTTCCCTATCTTGCAATTTTAACATATTGCTGCCTTTTGTGGCAAGAACCGAAGATTTTACAAAGACTGGAGCTAGCTTCGAATTAAATTTCTTTGCCTTGTCGCTCAAAGCAAAATTTCGACGATATACTTCGTCTCCTACTTCAAAAGTCCTAGCTCTGCTACGAAGATTGTAGCGTTTGGCAGATTGTTCAAACGCTGTTTGAATGTTCTTAACCAATTCCGTACGCACGAGTCGAAGCTTGTCCAGGCGATCTATTACAAATTACTAGGTTTTGATTTGGGGCTACAATTCATCCCGGCAGTATTTGTAGAAGCGGTATTCTAATATACAGAACCGTTTTTTTTTTTCAGAATTATCAATGCCCTTTTCATTTCCGCCATTTGGCTGAATTTCTTTAATTTTTGAATTTTTTGTGTTGCTCCTTTTTTGTTACGCGCAGTGTGCCATTTGTTTGCATTAGCAGCAACTGCAGGAGAGTTAGCAACCGTAATAGCAGCAGCATAAGACGACGATTCAGGTTGAGAAGCAGAAACAGAAACAGAGACAGCATCACTTGAAGAACAACAAATATTTCCAGTGCTAATATCGCCAAGAGAGACGTGCTCAGTAACAGAAGGCAGCAACGATGTTGTTGTTCGTTTCTTTGCATTTGTTTGTTTATTTGCATTATTATGTCCATTCTCTTTCACATAGACACTAACAACACTAGTTGCATTATTATTTGCATGTGTATTAGCAGTGCGACGAACTTCTTTAACCTCTGATGTGAGCGAAGTAAGCGCAGTAACAACTCCATCATCATAGATTTTGTTCAAATTTTTGAGTTCAGAACGCACAATTTCCATTTCACCTAGCAATTTGTTTTTGTCCTCTTGAAGAGAGTTTATTACCACAAACGCACTGGCTAACTCTGTTCGTAATGATTTGAGCTCAGTAAGAATGTCAGATAAAAGCGAATTTTTCTCTGTTGAATGAAAACACAACGAAGGAGTTTCTCCTTTAATTGATTTATTGGTATCTAATTCAATATTGAATCCTTGTATTTGATTGTTTTACAATTGATTTTATGTAAACGTTAACAAGATGAAATTTGCGAAAGTAAAAAGAACACGTGCGGCGGCGATGTATTTGACATCTGTCCTCTGATACAAGTGATGACACTTGGCGGGTTGCCAACCTGCATGAAAATAAATATAAGTTAATTTACGCGCAAACATCCTCCCCCCGTTGAAAGATGTACATCTTACAACCTTTATTGTCGCATCTCTTCAGCAGTGGGTAACGGACAAAGGCGAACCAAAGGGCGGCGGACACAGCCTCACACGGTGGCAATGTCAGCAACACGGGCAACTCCATCCGATCCATGCTTTAGACAGTGTATTCTTCCAAGGCGCCAGCAAAGCGGAGGTACATTGTCTTCTTGCAAGAGAACCATATCTCCTATGTTTAGAGGAGTAGGATTAGTCTTCCATTTTCGTCGCTGCTGCAATTCGGCTATGTATTCCCGTTGCCATCTATGCCAGAAGTGCTGCTGAATTTGCTGCACCCGTTGATATCTTTGTAGATGATTGAGCTTGGAAGTTTCATAATTTGGAGACGGCAATGCAGTAAGTGGCCGACCAATGAGAAAGTGCCCTGGAGTTAAGGCTTGGAAATCATTAGGTGAGGAGGAAAGAGGGCATAATGGACGGCTATTTAACACCGACTCTACCTGCGCAAAAAGTGTTGACAATTCTTCGAAAGTAAGATGGGCGTTTCCCATAACTCTCTTTATATGAAATTTGGCTGATTTCACTCCCGCTTCCCAAATTCCGCCGAAGTGAGGAGCGTAAGCGGGTGAAAACAAAAATCTTATCCCTTCAGTACTTCCAAAATCAGACAAAGATTTCCTGTTAACTTCAAAGAAGTGGACTATCTCCTTTGCTCCTGCGACAAAGTTACGCCCGTTATCGCAAAATACTTCCGCCGGCAGACCTCGCCGGGAGATAAATCGTCGAAAGGTTAGTATAAAAGCATCTTTCGTCATATCAGAGACTGCTTCTAAATGAACACATTTAAATCTTAAACAAATAAAAATGCATAAGTAGCATTTAACTAGCTTTGAACCACGACCCTTTCTGTTTAGTATACAAAATGGACCAGCGAAATCTATACCGACGGCGCTGAATGGAAAATCGGAGATGACACGCTGAGGGGGCAAGTTGCCCATTATAGGCGCAATAGTTTTGCCTGCTAATTTTCTACATCGAACGCAATTATGTACAGTGCGCCTAGCTAGGTGCCTACCATTGATGGGCCAAATGAAATCTCTGACTATGGACAGCAATAGTTGAGGTCCGGCGTGTAAGGAGCGCCTATGTTCGTATTCAAAAATCAATTTGGCGAGATGGTGGGATGAATGTAGCAAAATTGGATGCCTTTTGTTGAATGAAAACTCCGAAGCGTCTAGGCGGCCACCAACTCTCAACAAATTTGTGTCGACATCATAAAATGGAGTAAGTGACAATATTGAAGCCTTTGCACCCAAGGCTCTTCCTTTGGAAAGCAATCCGTATTCAACAGGAAAAGACTGCTGCTGTGCAAGACAACACAAATGCTGAAATGAATTATCTAATTCTTCAAAAGACAAACTGCCCACTCTTCGGTTCGTCGGCGTTTTTAGATTTTGAATAAATCTAAGTACGTAAGCAAACATACGTTTTAACCTTAACAAATTGGAATGGTTTTCAAAAATTACAATTGAACTTTACGTAGAAACGGCGCAACTTAGGGTCATTTGCTTTATTTCAGGCAAGTTGTTAGTATACAACGTGTCTGAGTTACCTAATATGGGCCACGTGTCCTCGGGTTCGGTTAAGAATTTAGGACCGGACCACCAAATGTCTTTCGTGAAAATTCTGTCGGGACTAATCCCCCTTGAAATGAGATCAGCCGGATTAAGATCAGTAGGAACATACCGCCAGGATGCTGGATCGGTCAGTTCACATATTTCGGCAACTCTATTTGCAAGAAAGGTTTTTAAATCTTGGGGGCTGGTGTTAAGCCATCCAAGCACAACACTAGAGTCACACCAGTGGACCTTGCGTTTTATTTCGCAACGCAAAGACTTTGACACGGCGTTGCATAAGTTTGCTGCCAATAAGCTGGCGCAAAGCTCTAACCTCGGTATGGTAGTCGGCTTGATGGGAGCTACCTTTGACTTCGAACATAGGAGCGCAACGCTCGTTTCCTGATAGCGATTAGTCGATTTGAGATAAATGCATGCTCCATAAGCATGCTGCGAAGCATCACTGAAAGAATGGAGCTCTATTGAAATGGGGTTATCACATATTGTGCGTCGGGGAATTTTGATTTCGAGAAGAGCCGACAATGCTACAGTGAACTTGCACCAAGCGCGTTGTATTTCAGGGGGTACAATTTCGTCCCAATCGATCTTCTCGCCCCATAATCTCTGTAGCAATAATTTGCTTTGTATGATACATGGACTTAAGAGACCCAAAGGGTCGAAAATTTTAAATAATGACGAAAGCATGGAGCGTTTCGTTAGCCTATCGTTTGTCATAGGAAGGGCCCTTTGAATCGGAAAAAATAGTTCATCTGTAGACGGTTCCCATCCAATTCCTAGTGTACTTGTGGATTCGCTAAATAATAGATTGCTCTCATCTGAAGTAAATGCTTGAGATGTGTCAGGTAAATTGCTTTTAAATTTTCTTAGATTAAGACATCCTCGCTTTAAAGCGCACGTAACGGCCCTTTGAATGTAAATTATCATCTCTTCACTATCGCTTCCCGTGATTAGGTCATCAACCATAAAGTCGTGTTGAATAATTGTCTTGATGACAATGTCTTCACATTCCTCCCCCAATTGCCAGAGACAGCGAGTGCTGAGATAACTAGAGCTTGCCATTCCATATGTAATGGTATTTAGCATGAGCGTCTTAATGGGCATGCGTTCGTCTTCTCTCCACAAAATCATCTGTAGCGGCCTATCTTTCTCATTAACCAAAAAAACGGTACATCTTTTCCACGTCCCCGGTCAATAAGTATTTGTGCTGACGCGCTCTGATTAATATGGAAAAGAGACTATCTTGCAGGTTCGGCCCTACCAGGAGGATATCGTTAACAGAATACCCAGACGTGGTTGGGGCTGATCCGTCGAAGACTACTCTGACTTTAGTTGACTCACTTTCGGTCGTGATGGCACAAAAAATAACAAGGAGCTGGATTGCCTAAGTTAGCCTCGGTTAGGTGACCTAACTCCGCATATTCTTTAATAAAGTTCAAGTACTGCTCCTTAACGTGGGGTTGTTTACGAAATCGCCTTTCTAATTGCAGCAGACGCCTTTTGGCTAAATGGTAAGAATCGCCTAAACAATCGGGAGTGTCTCGCAGCGGCAAGCTGACTGAGAATCTACCGGATTCTAACCGATGGGTGTTAGCCAGAAAATGAGCTTCGCCGTTCCGCTCACTCGGACTCAGAACTGAATGCCGTGTCTCTACCTCTTCCAGGTCCCAAAATCGGGTTAGCTGTTTATCAATCGATTCTAAACTATTAGACACCATGGATTGGTGACATTGAATGTTTCTAGGCTTTGGAGACATATTATTTTGTGTTGGGCCTGATACTATACATCCGAATTTGGAGCTTCTTAGTTTTGGACCTTGAAAAAAGAGAGACAATTGTTTGTCGCCAATAATGTCCCAAAATATTTCGGCGCCGATGAGCATATCAATAGGCCCGGACTCGTTAAAGGAGGGGTCCGCTAGCTTAATGGTTTTGGGAACATTAAATTGTTTTGCATCTATAGTATATTTAGGAAGCGACCCGGTTAACTTAGGCAGCACTAGAAAAGATTGGGTGATTTTGAATGGCTCAGTCAATGAAGTAAGGAGCGCCGTACAGGTCTCAATTAAACCATTGGTTTCATTGTCTCCAATACCAACAATACTAACAATGTTGGAGCTGTTTGCTTCAAGATGAAGTTTATTTTGCAGAGATTTAGTAATAAAGGACGACTGACTGCCACAATCCAATAGAGCCCTTACCGTTAAGGACTGATTTGTAAGAGGGTTTGCTATATTTACCAAAGCGGTAGAAAGTAAAACCTGTGAATAATCTTGATTAGACAAGCTAGAGAGGGTTTCAAACGTGGAAGTTTCCTTAGTACCCGGATTAGAACTCGCCGTACTGGCATTAGGTATATGAAGAAGAGTATTGTGCCTTTTTTTGCAGTCGCGGCAAGGACCTACTCGGCAACTGTGTACCTTGTGACCATAACGTAAACAATTGAGACACAAGCGCAATCTGTTGGCCGTACTTAATCGATCGTGCACACTTAAAGCTTTAAACCTTACGCAATCATAAATTCTGTGATCACCTTTGCAAAGCGAGCACGCATAGGACGAATCGTCCGCTTTATTCGGTTCAGTGAAGTTAACACAAGAAAAAGAGTTTGTTTTTGAATGATCTGCTTTGTTAGCGGCTCCAATGGGCTTCGTGGGTTTATTTGCATTAATTGCCGTGCGATGTACAGATTCTAGAACATCCGCACGGTCAATCAAAAATCTATTAAATTGTTTCAAACTGGGCATGTCACTTAAGGTACCACGATATTCCTCCACTTAGTATGTGTGTGGCTGTCTAATTTTGAGCTAAGAATGTGAACTACCAACACATCCCACTGGTCGGTAGGCTGTCCCAAGCTTGATAAAGCGCGAAGATTTTTAGTGATATGATCTACCATGAATCGTAGGGATTTATCCGATTCTCGAGGTAATGATTGTACATTAAGCAAAGAGTTTAAATGATGGGTTATGAGTTGGCGTTTGTTGTCATAGCGTTCGCATAATAATTTAAATGCGTTGTTGTAATTAGCGTCGGATACCTCCAAATTGGCAACAACGTTAGCCGCATCGCCGGTTAGGTAAGAAAGTAAGTAATGAAATTTGTAAATGGGTGCTATGCGACTGTTGTTGTGAATCAACGACATAAAGGTGTCTCGAAATTCTAGCCAGCGGAAGTATGATCCATCAAATTTCACGATCTGTATTTGAGGTAATTTAAAATTGGCGCCCTGATGCTCATAATGCATTGCGGTAGATTCATTTACCACTTGCTGATCATTTGCATCCGGAAGACGCGAATCGAATTTTGAAAATAAACTTTGCGCACGAGCAATGTTGGTGATGAATGATTGTTCGATACAATCCCGCTCATCTATTTCAGCATCCAAATTGCTTGAATTCAACACCTCTATCTGATTCTGCAAGTCGTCGAATTTGCTGGTCAACGACTCAAATCTACGAAGCCTAAGAGTTAACTCTGTTAATTCGACCGAAGTTAACAGCTCCTTTGCCTCAAGAACAGCTAAAGAGTTTTTGAACTTTGTAATTTGTCCCTTTACTGAACTCCGCTTAGTGATTAGATCTTGTAACTCTTGTGCATCTCTTAGATTTGTTTCGCTACCAGATTCTTTTTCTAGTACCATTTTTATGCTCCAATCTACTGGGAAAATAATTCAATTGTTAGCTTACACCTTTCACTGGCTTTACCTGGGAATGAGTGAAACAAATTTCGCTAACTTATGTATAGGTACGCCTTTGACCTTCACTTGACATTCAATGCGTTTGCTTATTGAATCTGTTTTAAGCAGTGAGGTGAAGCTTTAAGCGCAAGCACAGTCACTGTCTAAATAGTTGGAGTTGGAATAGGATAGTGTATAGGAATTTAGGGAAACACTTAGCTGCATTGGCCAGGCTTCGGCACCCTCTGTGTTTGATACCGTCTCGAATTGACTGCAATGGCTGGGCTTCTAATTTGCGAATATTGTTGCTTTTATCGCCGGAGTGGTTGCGATCAAACAAATGTTCCGATGTTGTTGTTGGTCCTGTCACGGTGGCCAATTTTATGTTGAATGAAAACACAAAGAAGGAGTTTCTCCTTTAATTGATTTATTGGTATCTAATTCAATATTGAATCCTTGTATTTGATTGTTTTACAATTGATTTTATGTAAACGTTAACAAGATGAAATTTGCGAAAGTAAAAAGAACACGTGCGGCGGCGATGTATTTGACATCTGTCCTCTGATACAAGTGATGACACTTGGCGGGTTGCCAACCTGCGTGAAAATAAATATAAGTTGATTTACGCGCAAACATTCTCATTGTCACCCAAATTTTTAGGTTGCGAATTAGGCATTAGCACTTGTATGGCTTGTTGTTGTTGTAAAGAAGAGTTGTGCACAGTCATAGACTCATCTTGGTGAGCTGGCGCACACAAACCACAAATGTATATATTGTCAGCATTATTTAGAAGATATAAGTCAGCAGGCACATTACCAACAACACAATTCAAATAGAAAATTTCACTGCACTTATCGCATTGCACTGAAGCACGGCCACGATCAACTTTTTTGCCACAGAAACAAGGCATAGTATTTGAAATATTAAAATAACTTGACCATAGGTAATAAGTAAAAGAGTTGTTGTTGTTGTTGTTAGCAGTGCTTCGCCCTGCCCAAAGGGCCAGTACACTCCTAGTTGTCATCGGGCTCTTCTAACGGAAGTCCAAGGAAAGGCGCTGTTTCAACAGGGTTGGACCAAAGTGATAGGGGGGTTAGAAGAGTGTGTTCAGAAGAACAGGAAAAGAGCTGTTGCGTGTCGTGGGGGACCATACCGCATGCAGGGCATGTATTCGGTATGGTGGGGTTCTGCCTGGACAGATAGGAGTTCAGCCTATTGCAATATCCAGACCGAAGTTGTGGCAGCATGATTCTAGTCTCCCTCGGAAGGACACGTTCTTCCTCAGCAAGAACAGGTGGTTGGGCACCAATAACGGGGTTCACAGGCCGGGATCTGTCCACCTACTCAGTGTGTAGGTCCTTTAGGGCCCGCCTATGGTCCCGCAGATCAAACGGCAACGAGATGTGATGCCGGATCTCATCATAATGCTTTCGGAGATGCTTCCTTATGTCTCGGGGGGGCGGGGTTTCATCCAATAGCTGTCGATTTGGATGACTGGGTCTATGACAGTTCAAAAGGAACTGCCTACTTAAAAGTTCCGCATGCTCGCGAACGTTGAGCATTTTAGCCTCTTGGTGAAGGTGAGACTCAGGAGACATAAGCAAACAGCACGTCGCGGTTCTGATTGCGGTGTTTTGGCAGACCTGCAATTTCCCCCAGTTGCTGTCGTGAAGGTTTGGCGACCATATGGGCACAGCATAATCAATAACCGGTCGGCCAATAGCCTTATAGGTGGCCAGCAACGTTTCTTTGTCTTTGCCCCAAGTACTGCCGGCCAGTGACTTGAGGATCTTGTTGCGGCTTTGTACCTTTGAAGCTATTGCGGTGGAATGATTAGCGAAGGTGAGGCTATTGTCGAATGTGGCCCCTAGAATTTTGGTGAAAATAGTGCGCAGTTTCAATTAACAAGTACTGTAAACAGTACTATTCAGGACCTGGTTCATTAGGTTTTAATGAATCATAATTATGATTAATCAAAATATCATCGCACGTCCCCAGTACAATTGACGACATGGCCAAATGATGCTAAGGTTGTGTCAAGTGACCAGCTGACTTCTACTTTTTTCTCGAGTTTTGGCAGAATTCTTTTCAGTACTCGAAGAGTCGCAATGTTAAACGGACTTTAATTATAGCCATGTATTCATAAAAGTGAGAATAATATGCCACCTATCTTCATTAAATACAGAAAAATTTGTGCAACCAAAAAAATTTTCTTCGGTATATCTGTTTGAGCGAATATGTTTATCTTAGCGAAAAATGTATGCGAATGCAAATTAAACTTAAAACCCCCCCAAGGCTAATTCCTGCGCACGGCCCTGCCTGTACGAGTCAAGAAAAGTAAATATATTTACCAACCATTAACCTTTTACCTATGCTTTAAGTACAAGGAATACGAATAGCAAAATGAAAATGGAAATCCATCCTGGAGGAATATAACTACGAACAGAAGCATAAGCCTGGGTAATCCAATGTAGTCGCAGATGCCTTATCAAAAATACCTTTCCAAATAAAATCGCTCACTCCCACAATCTACAGTGGTGAGAGTTCAAGTAATAACCTCATACCATGCACAGAGGTCCCAGTAAATGTTTTTAACAATCGAATATTTTTCTCTCTGCGCACCTAAAACGGTACCTTAAGCCAGCCGTCACAAACGGAATTAATACAGACAAAAGGATAATGGGTATAATCCAGAATGTTTATCCGCTTCATTACTATAATTACAAGATACGCTATACCAAAAATTAGTCGACGACATCATTAAAGTATAGGACCAGGAAAACGCCATTTTGGATATCCATAAACGCACACACAGAAATGCAGTAGAAAAACAAAGCACAGATTCTGGAAAAAAGCCATTTCCCAGGAATGCTCAACAAAATAAAAATAATTGTAACCAACTGTACTACTTGCAAAGAGAACAAATACGAATCCCAAAACATCCCGAAATCCCCACATATCCCGGACACGGTCCACATAGACATATTTTTAACGGAAGGTAAAATAGTTATGACGGCTCTAGACAAATTTACTAAATACGCGCCAACAAGGAAGCTATCAAGCATAACAATAGTAGAAGTTAGAGATCCTTTAAGAAACTTGACTTTTTATTTCTAAGTACCAAAGCCTATCGTAATTGACAACGAACCTTTATTGAATTCTCCTTCAATAAAATCTACGATGACGGACGAATTGGAAACATAAGTTTTTACAACACTACCATACAAAAACCAGGCAAACGGTTTAGAAAGCGCTGTGTCAGAATATAATCATACTATCCATTCCGTGACTAAAAAGAGGCCAATAGATTTATTTTTCGGTAGAAATGTTCCGTTTACTCCAGAAGATATAGAAACAAGTAGGCAAAGTAACTTAGAATAAGTAAGGAAAGGGCTGTCTTCGCCTGTGCCGAAGGCTTTATACCTTTCGTGGCCGATGCTTACTTACAATTGGCACAAACCTTCCAAAATTTTGATTATACTTCGCACAACGCACAGCCCTTCAAACTCAGCTGCTCGCGAATTTATAAAGAATTTCATGGGCTCGGACACATTCAAACAGCTTTTCTTCTTCCATAACAGCGCTTTTATTTGATTTTTACTAAAATGTAAATATAAATAATTAATTTTCCCGATCTTCAACAGACTTCTATGCCATGCTCTGGGTTGCCATGCGTTGTATAATCGAATACATGTAAAACCAATTTAAACCATGTATTGCCATGCTCATGATGCAATAAACAGGTGATCGCATGGTGACATACACCCGTGCGTACATAATTTGTTTAATGTATTTTGTTGTTGTACTTTGTGTGCGTACTGTCATAATTACACTGAAAAATGCGAGAAGCCATGAAGTGGCTTAGAAGTCTGGAACGGCTGCGTCGCAGCAGGGAAGACTGAAGAAAAGAGCAAACAAACACGTAAAACAAGAGGCGGGTTGGAAACACGGCCTTCCAACCGCCTAGTCTAACGAACCTATACCAAAGGCGCAGATTGCAGATTGGAGATTCAGCCTCTCCACTGTAACCAAAATTTTAAGAGTACGTATGTATCGCAAACGCGGGTGGCAACTCGGCCTTCCAACCACCTAGTTTAACAAACCTATACCAGAGGCGTAGATTGCAGATTGGAAATTCAGTCTCTCCACTGTAACCAAAATTTTAAGAGTACGTATGTATCGCAAACGCGGGTGGCAACTCGGCCTTCCAACCACCCAGTTTCATAGACCTATACCAGAGGCGCAGATTGCAGATTGGAGATTCAGCCTCTCCACTGTATTGACCTGCAAACAAATGGGAACACCGCTTTCACACAAGCCAGAAGGAGCAGATTGGGGATACGGCCTCCCCACAGCATTGCCTTGTAACTGAATATGTTGTGAGTATAATTGATTATTTATAAACATATTGAAATATTATAGATGCGGGCCGGAAACACGGCCACTACAACCGGCTAGAGGCAGAAGAGCTAGTGAGACAGAATAAGCGAGTAGATAGATGTAGTGTAAGTACATGCCTATATAGCTATATCTAGATATTTTTGGTAGTTGGACAAAAAACGACTTTCTTTGATCAATATGATCAAGACTCCAGACTAGATGAATGATGAAATCTAACAAAAGATCCCCAGCTAAGAACTGAAATAGTACAGTAACGCTGACCAACTGACGTTGAGACTTGTGCTCAAACCACCTCCCGACGGAATACTTAACGGTAGTACCGGGGGGATCGGTACATGACGGTAGGAGGTTTAGTGTGTTAAAGTCTCACACTGACTGTAAGGCTTTCGATGCTTCCTCCTCTGAAAAAAAAAAAACACTGAAAAATGGGCATAGTGTCAAAATTAAAGAAAAAAACGACCGTCTATAGTTGGATCATGGCCATGCTATGCAAGCATAACTAAACCATTAATTTAAAGATGCATAGCCCAAACCACACTTATGGGAATAATCGATTGTATGGGAGCTATATGTTATGTTGGTCCGATCTGGTTCATTTTCACTACATACGTTACATATATAATATGTACCACACCTGCAAAGTTTTACGTTCCTAGATTTTTAACTGCAAAATGTATAGCCCAAAACCCATTTATTGAAACTATTGATTATATGGAAGCTATGTCGCACTTGTTACGTTAAAGTGTAACAACTCAAAATTTCCATATTTTAGTTTTTTGCAAGAAAAGAAATTGGTTCGTTAGTGTATCACATAAAGTGTAACATTTTGAATTGTGCCTATTTACAACAAATCATATTTATCAATTCCAGTGAGAATTTTCAGTTAAACAGAGACAACTCAAAATTATACCACTATGTTTATAAACAAATTTAAGGAAAAGAGTAATAACTCAAAAAATTTGTTATTTTCATGCAAATACTAAACAAATAAAAATGAAACAACGGTTATATTATTTTTAATGATATTTTCGTGCATTTACATTGTTTTTTCTTTGTAATATATTATTAACAGAGCTCGGAATTGTATGCAAGTGCATATTTTTGTTTGACATCTTAGAAACCTCGGACCAAGCTGTAAGTTGGTTATGTCAAAAATAGGTTTATTTTTTAGCTAGTATGTTTTACATATTTGCATATTTTCATATTTTGGGCATATTTTCATAAATTGGAAATATTTTAGCATATTTTTCACATCTTTTTCACATATTTTTTTACATATTTTTGACATATTTCTTGATTTTTGTGTGCATATTTACCTAATTGCATCGGGTTTAGGGCTCAGTTAGTCTTTATATACTTCACTTTACATAACTTAAACCAAAAGTTTCCTATATTTTTTTGAGGAATTTTAATTTTTGAATAACAATTTATACAGGTTTTTCATATACCACGTTGGCCTTAAGTTAAGTTAAGCTAAGTATACGTAAAGACTAATTGGGCCCTTATTTCATCATAATTATTTATTGACTTCTAAAGCCAAGTACTATCATCAAAGCCGTGGAATTTCACCGGCAACATGCAATTGGCTTGTAGTGGGCGATTTTAGCCGTTGCGTTTCAAAGCACGCACGTCATAGTCATTCCTTTTTAGCGACAAATGACGCCAATTGGGACATGCAAAGAAAGCTCAGGTCATCCTCCACCTGTTCTTTCTACCTTAGTCCTCTGCTGCTGAATTAGGGTGTCGATAGGGCGACCTTATGTTGCTTGTATGGGTATTAACCGGGCACCGCCTTATTGGAAGGTACGCTGGAAGACAAGTTATTCTCTACCGACGATGCTGCAGGAGTTGCAATGATGATGTGGAGGAAGACGCGATTGAGCACCTCATCTGCAACTGGCCGGCACTAAGTGCATGAGAAGGCTCTTATTGGAAGTTCCCTTCCTGGATAGCCTAGCTCAGGTTGCGGAGCTTATCATATGGTCCGTTGGAGGACGAGTATCGGTAACGGCTGGGAGTGTCCGAGTCCCGGAATTGATTTTTCTAGTGGTGGGCCTTTTAAAAATGCCTCTGCGGCAGCCACTTGTACATAACCCAAACTTCGCACTACGCGAATACTACTGTATTTATTATTCTTGAGTGTGCTTTTTGTCTTCCTTCAAAAGTTATATACGACATTAAGCCGTGAGTTTTCTAGTTTGTTTCGAGTATCGTTAAAACGCAGTAAAAATGGCAAGCCATACAAAAATTCGTATGCTGAAAAAATGGCTTAAAGAATTAAAGGATGAAAGCCTCAAGATCGCTGATGATAAAGTAAAATGTATGATTTGTCATAAAAATGTAAGTAAAATGAATATTACATATCGTCGCTCCCAACGAAGACTAACAGGGTTCAGTTCTCTGCGTGGAAGACTAACACACTTCAGTTCAATGCAAACTGTGTTAGTCTTCGACGCTGAGAACGAAGTGTGTTAGTCTTCCACGCAGAGAACTGAACCCTGTTAGTCTTCCACGCTAGCTGAACCGTATTAGTCTTCGTTGGAAGCGACGATATATGTATGTATTTTGGAAAAAATGATTGTGGAAAAACAATTTTTATATGCGTTTTTATGTTTTAAAGATTGGCTGCTGATTGGCTGATTGGTCCAACATTTGCAAACAAAGGTACATAAGGAGGGAAAACGCGTTGTCCAGCATCCTGAAGATGAAACACCTCAGATATTTTATATGGAGCTATGCCAGGCGATGGTTGCTGTAAATATTCCTTGGCACGCCTTGCAAAACGTAGTATTCTATGAAGCCACATTAGAAAAAATTAGAAGGGACATTGAGAATGATTTTGTTTGGATTTCGGTAGACGAAACCACTGATTCAACCGGCCGCTATATTGCGAATATTATAGTTGGGAAAATGAGTGTGAATGAGACATCAGCTCCTGTTGTTGTTGTTTTAACACTACGTTGCCCTGCCTAGGTAGTCAGTATCAACCTTACCCAATATTGTCATCGAACTCTTCTAACGGAAGTCCTAGAAACCTAGCGGCTTCAACAGGGGAGGACCAGCGGGATATGGGTGTTAGAAGTGTAGGCTCGGATGAGCAGACAAAAAGATGGTTAGTAGTATGGGGGGACAAGCCGCATGCCGGACAAACATTAGGCAAGTCGGGGTTCAGTCTGGATAGGTAAGAGTTGAACCTATTACAATATCCAGACCGGAGTTGGGCCAGCATCACCCTAGTCTCCCTAGGCAGCTCGCGCTCCTCTTCGGCAACGGGTGGTGTTGTTGCCTGAAGAACGGCGTTCACCGGGAGAGAGCCAACATAGGAATTTACCGAATTCGTGTGGATGAGGGTGAGGGCCTGCCGGTGCACCTTAGGATCAAACGGCGTGGAAATCAGGTGCCGGATCTCATCGAAGTGTTTGCGTAGATGGCTCCTTATGCTCCTGGGGGGCGGATCCTCGTTGATCAGACGCCTTGACCCTACGGATCCTCAATTAAGGGATCTTAATGCGGAAATCAGACGCTTAGTAGATCAACACAATCGCGCTAAGTGGGAAGAGCACCTAAGGTCTTGCAACCTCTCGGCTGGAGTTGGCAAATTATGGTCGACGGTGAAATATTTGTCCAACCCGACTAAACCTAACGACAAAATATCCATCGCCTTCGGTGATAAGGTTCAGTCGAAGCCAAAAAGATGCGCGAGCGCCTTCTGCCGACAATTTGTAATGCATCCTCCGTTGAACAAAGATATTCGCCGAGCCACCAGGGAAGCGCACAAACACAAAAACAGCGATGCGCCCATTGCCATTTCCACAACAGAAGTTCATGAGGCTATTCGGAGATCTAAGAACACCAAATATATCGGCCCCGATGGCATTTCCATGCTGATGCTGAAACACTTCGGCGACGAAGGCATAAGATACCTTACACACATTTTCAACCTTCCCCATTCCACCTTTGTTATTCCTGAAAGATGGAGACAAGCAAAGGGGGTCCCACTACTAAAGACTGGCAAGCCAGCTGCGGTAGGGGAGTCATATCGCCCGATATCACTCCTCTCGCCAGCAGTGAAGGTGTTGGAATCCATCTTGTTGCCGTACTTCACCGCAAACCTGCGGCTCGCCGAACATCAGCATGGATTTCGCAAAAATCACAGCACCACCACCGCGCTGAACGCCATAACTACTCAGATAGGGGATGGACTAAACCAAAAGCGTCCAAACCACAGGACAGTGCTGGTTGCGCTTGACTTGGCCAAAGCTTTTGACACGGTCAACCATGCGCAACTAATGAAAGACCTTGAAGATTCGTCCCTTCCTCCCTGTCTTAAACGTTGGACTGCCAACTATCTGAGTGGTCGTCAATCGTCGGTTGAGTTCAGACGCGCAAGATCAAAACCCAGAATAGTTAAACAAGGGGTGCCACAGGGTGGTGTCCTATCCCCGTTCCTGTTTAACTATTATATATCGAAACTTCCTCCCCCACCAGAGGGTGTCTCGATCGTCTCTTACGCCGACGATTGTACGATTCTGGCAACATTCCCTTCCGTTGAAGAACGCTGCTCTCGAATTAACTCATACCTCCCAGCCGTGTCCAAATTCTTCGCTGGGAGAAACCTGGCATTGTCACCGAATAAGTCCTCGGCCACCCTATTCACGACGTGGACAACGCAAGTGAACATGGAATTAGACGTCTACGTTGATAGTGTCAAGCTACCAACTGTCTCACACCCCAAAATCTTAGGGGTGACGTTTGATAACATGTTCAAATACGGCGCTCATGTAACCGCAATTGCCAATAAAGTCCAAAGCCGTAACAAAATCCTCAAGTCCCTAGCTGGCAGCACTTGGGGTAAAGACAAAGAAACGTTACTAGCTACATGTAAAGCAATTGGCCAGCCGGTACTGAGCTACGCGACGCCTATATGGTCGCCGGGGCTTGCTGACACACACTGGACGAGGCTACAGGTCTGCCAAAACACCGCCCTTCGTACCGCCACTGGGTGTTTTCTTATGTCTCCTGAGCATCACTTACATAATGAAGCGAAAATGCTCGCCGTTAAAGAGCATAGCGAGATGTTGACCAGGCAATTCCTGTTCAACTGTTGCAAACCGCAGCATCCGAACGGACATCAGCTCCTCATTTGCTTTGTTGCTCTCACCTAGCACGGCCAGATAGCGAATGTGTTGCTCGCTTTGTCAATAGTTCTCTACATAAATTATGGCCAAATGGTCAGAACTCAGACAAAGTGTTATTGCTAACAACGGACGCAGCCCCGTACATGATTAAAGCAGGAAAGCATCTCCATGTTTTTTATAAAAATATGAAACATTTAACATGTCTAGCTCACGGACTTCACCGTGTTGCCGAAAAAATACGATCAATTTCTCCAAAGGGTTAACGACTTCGTATCAGCGGTAAAAAAAGTATTTTTGAAATCACCTTACAGAATATCTGTATATAAAGAAATTATGGGCAATGGCCCTTTACCACCAAGCCCAGTTATTACCAGGTGGGGCACATGGATTAATGCAGCTGTATTTTATGCCAAAAACTACCACAAAATAAAGCAGGTAAACCTTTGCAAGCTTATTTAATATTTTGAAACTGTACAAAATATTTGCCAACTAACAGTGATCCAGATACGGAAAAATGTTTGCATGTAAATGCAACATCAATTTTGTGATGCGGATCGCATTGCTGTTGCATTTAGGTCATCCTTGGAAATGTTAGCAATGAAAATATATGTATGTAAAGTTATTTTTATTTTATAGTAACAACATATCAATGTGTTGAATTTCAGGTTCTTGAGGCATTACCTTCTGAAGTAGAGTGCGTGAATAATGCGCAAAAGGCTGTTCAAGATACGTCGCTGTTGACGTCCTTACTATTCATAAAAACACACTTTGAGCACTTGCCTGTTTTTATAAAAAAGTTGGAGGAACGCAATATGCAGTTGGTTGAATCAACTAACATTGTAAAACAATTTGAGAGGTCATTGGAGAACGTTCCAGGAAATTACGGAATAATTATTCGAGAAAAATTTCAGGCTATTTTATCGAAGAATCCTTTGTTTAGTGAACTTGAGGAAATAGGCATGGTGTTGAAAAATCCTCTTGCCGAACGTCCTCAACTATCAATAAGGCAACTTTATTGGGCAAACTATAATTTCGCACCAATTACTTCATGCGAAATAGAGCGCACTTTTTCGGCATATAAGCTTATTTTAAATGACAAGATTTTGATTATATACTGTAATACAAAATATGCGCTATGTAGTATTGATAAATAAAATTTTGACGAATGAGTTGATTTAAAAGTTCATTTATGTATATTTTTGGGCTTATAATGAAGGAAGTGGCATACATTTGCTACACACAAAAAGTATTAGGTTGAAGCGATTGATGGTCTTATCTTTTTGCCAATATGGTCGCCGGATTTGTCAAATACGACTAACCCATTTCCAAGCTGTCCCAGTTTTTCTTTCACTTTAGCATAATATCCTTGTACCGGTAACGCTATTTTTGGCTTAGAAAAGGTTACTTGCATTCCGGGGTGGCTAAGCTATATCCTGGCTCACATCGACATACATAGATAAATAAGCTGATACAAACACTAAACAAAAACACTTTATACTTTTTCTTACGTACAACATATTTTTTGAATATTTTTACATATTTCTTACATATTTTCAGCATATTGAAAAAACATAAAATTCCGAGCTCTGATTATTAATATTTACAGAAACAGTTTTTCGTCTCTACTGAAAATGTAAAAATTTTGAGTTGTTACACTTTAACCCAACAAGTGCGATATGCTATGTTGGTCTGATCTGGGTGGCTACATACGTTACATATATAATATGTACTAATCCTCACGTTCCTAGCTTTTGAAATGCAAGAGTTATAGGCCAAAACCCGTTTATCGGAACAATCGATGGTTCCGACAAATGATTGGCGCCTGCTTGCAAAATTTCATCGAGATACCTCTAAAACTGAGGGACTAGTTTGCGTTCACACAGACGGACGGACAGACGGACATGGCTAAATCAACTCGGCTTATCGCTCTGATCATTTCGGTATACTTAATAGTTTGTTTATTTTCTTATTTGTTTATTTAGCCAAATTGAGGAAATTCTTATAGGCTAGTCTGAACATAATAAGACTAGAGCGTAATATAATGATATGCAAACTACCTTACTTATAAAAACCATTTAAATTACTTAAAAAACGATCTTTCGAATAAGAAAAATCAATTTCCGAGAGTTTTAAAATTCTATTGAACTCAATCAGGGCTCTATTAATTGGCGCATTTCGCACATAAAGAGCCTTAAATATGCCAACTCCAGCCTCCCAAGAAGCACGGGGCAATCCACAGTACCACGAAGCAGGTCAAAAATGAACGATAGTGACAAAATAGATCTCCTGTTCTGCAATGATTTCAGATTAATTAATAAGCACCGAGCCTCGTTAGTTGGTATAGGCTCCGTGAACCGTAAGTTTCGTAAGGCAAAGCGTAGAAATACTTTCTGGATCCGTTCAATTCTTGCTAATAATACGGCGACCAAATGAAACAGGCGTATTCAAGTTTTGTACGCACAAACGCCGAATATAAAAGCTTTAGCGAATACGGGTCAGTAAAATCCGAGCTATGCCGCCTCACAAAAGCAAGCATGGCGTACGATTTCGCAATACATAAATTAATATGACTTGCGACCGAGAATTTCGTGTCAAACATTACACCCAAATCTTTAAATTCACTTACCCTAGTTAAAGGTGAGTTAGATATTTGATATGAAGTATTAATGACGTTGACACGCTTCGAAAAAGTAATATGGAAACATTTTTTTATGTTAAGTGCCAACTGATTTTCATTGCACCAACTACTAAGTTTATCCAGATCTAATTGCATCAACTCTGAGTCATGAAAGTTATAGATCGGTGAATATATTTTAAGGTCATCTGCGTAGAGCAGAAACCTTACTGAAGAGAAGCAGGTGCAAATGTCATTGATAAACAGCACAAAGAACAAAGGGCACAGTATGCTGCCTTGTGGAACACCAGAGGTGGCCACGAATGGAAGGGACCTAACATTGTCAACAACCACCATGCACCGGCGATTTTGTAGGTAGGATTCAACCCAAGCTAAAAACCCAGAATGGAAACCTATACAAGCTAATTTTTTAATCAGGATGACGTGGGGAACCCTGTCATACGCCTTAGAAAAATCTGTGTAAACTGTGTCAACTTGACATCCCGACTGAAAGGCTGCGATGCAGTCGTCAGAGAAAATAGCCAAGTTCGAAACAGTTGAGCGCCCCGGAAGAAATCCATGCTGCTCAGGACACACAATACCTTTAACCAAAAAAATATGTTTTTCCTGAATTATGCATTCAAAAAGCCTTGCCGTAGCGGAAAGTTTGGATATAGGCCTATAGTTACTAATGACATTTTTATTTCCACTCTTGTAAATAGGAGTCATGAAAGCTAATTTCCACGCGTCAATGAAGGAACCCGTGGATAGTGAATTATTAAAAATTAATAAAAGCGGGTAAATTAGGGACTCACACTGTTTAAACAGAATTGCAGACAGTCCATCAACATCGGTATTAGATGATGGCTGAAGCCGAGAAATACCATTGCGAATATCTTCAGATGAGAGAACAAGACTGCCAAAATCGATAGATGACTGTATATTAAAACTGGTGTTATTATGGTTTTGGGAATCAGAAGCAAAATTGGCCATGAAGAATTCAGCAAAAAGGTTTGCTACCTCCCCCGGCGTATCAACAGCTTTGTCACCAAGGAAAAGAGAGGACGGTATGTTAGAAACAGATTTCTTTGAGTTGATAAAACTCCAAAAGGACTTCGGGTTTGATTTTAGGTTCTCTTCAAAACGTAAGATGTAATTTCTGTGCAGAAATTTTTCCAGGCACGAGAATTTCTTTTCACACCCTTTATAAGAGTTGAAGAAAACCATAATTGGATTCTTTTTGTACCTACGATACAGTTTATTTTTCAAGTTTCGGAGCTTCATCAAGGCTGCATTGCGCCAGGGGACTTTGTATTTCTTTTTTTATACCAAAGGAATACAACTTTTACATATATCCACAACAGAAGACCTAAACAATTCAAACCTGCACATGGTATTAAGATTACGAAACTGGTTATCCCAGTTAATATTAAGTAGAAGATTGTTCAAATTCGAAAAATCGCAGCGCTTGAAATGAAAAGAAAAACTTGATGGGACATTACTTGTTAAGGCATACTTATAAAATTCAAGGTCCAGAACTAAGGCAACATGATGCATATCCGACTTCATAATAGGTGAAACGCATTCTTCCAATGAGAAGTTTAAGGTATTACTTAAAAATATCAAATCTAAAGTTCGGCGGAGCCTATTCGGAAAAGAATTTATTTGCTTAATACCTAAGCTTAAAAAGCTATCTACTAAGTAAATTTCACTCGGACTGTTGACTTCACAAGCAATCAAAGCAGATTTGGAAATAGTCTGTGACCATTTAACGTTGCATAACGCAAAGATGATGCAACACGCAAAGATGATCACTACCTACTTTGTTGAAGGCTAGTGAGGTTATATTGTCGACATGAGCTATGTATAGGTCGTGTTTGCTATTAGGTGGAATATACGACGCACACACAAAAACGGAATTTGATATACCCCGAATGTGAACACAAATCTGGTCAAGCAGCGCATTATTATTGTCCAGGGTTATCTCAGAGGCCTGATGATTGCAATGTACCGCAATGAGCACTCCACCACCTCTTTCACACCCAGTTGCGCTGGAATCTCTATCCTTACGATAGACCGTATATAGGTTTGGATCAAAGAACTCATCGTTATAAAAATTATCATTCAGCCACGTCTCTATAAGTACGACAACATCGTAACCTTGACGAGAACTAAAAAGGCGCAAAAACTGGGATTTAGTTCTAATTCCAGCCATATTTTGGAAATAAATATTTAAATCTCTACCTGCTCCTTCTGACCCAACCGATCGCCTCCGGGCATCGGTTGGAGCACGTCGTTTTTTGCCGTAAACTGAAAAGGGCGCACAATTATGTTCGAAGGCCACAACTCAGGGTTTAGCAGCTTGGGATATGAATCGGCGTTTACCCCGATTTTGAAATTTAGGTGCCTCAAAGATTTTGGATCGACGTCTTTCTTTCTAAGGCTAATACAAATGATGGAGCTCTCTTCGATACCCGTATACTTCGAGATGTATTGTTTTATACCATCAGGCGTTACTGAAGCAGGGAAGGGCGAAACATGCAGCCATTTCCTTCTCGAAACTGCGCTCAATTCTCTGTCGATGCTGGAACCAATTACTAAGGGCTGAGGTAGTCTACGAAAATTTGTTATGAAACCTTTTAGCGTATCCACTATGGGTTTACAATTGTCTATTAGTTGTACCAAGTTTAGATGGTGACGAGTAGAAGAAGTTGATGTCTGCCCGTGTGCGTCTCGCTGTCCCGTAGCTTCAGCCACTAACGTGGAATCGTTGAAACAGACACCAACAAAATCACCACTTATGACAAACCCGAAGGCCTAATCAGAAAAAATATTTATACGCACACGTAAGGGTTCAGGAAATTTATTTCCACAGCGTTTTGAATGACCACACAAAATTATTACATTTTAGCAAAAGCTACATACTACCTTTTTCCAACTAGGCGGTTGTACTTCCAATTTCCGCACCGCTCTTTACCCACCCTCCATGACTCTTCAGATGATAGCGAAGAGTCCCAAGTTAAAATTTACAACAACTAAATTTCAGACCATATTAGGCAATTAATTACAATTCATTTTATTCAAATAATAAATTAATCAACTATTTAGAAATATTAATGAAAAAATCGACTTCATACTATTTTAGTATTGAATAGCAAAAAGTACTTAATTGTATATGTCCTAACACTTAGAGGAACAACTTGGAATTGGAACACCTTTTTTTTTAAATAAAAAGTATACTATATGAATCTAGAGATTAGTGGGGTTAGGAAATTAAATGAAAAGGGATACCAATTAGGTTCCGGTGAATATAAATGAAGAAAAGGAAAAATTTTAATTTCTAAACTATCCTTCTTGGACTCCCGTATGTAATAATTTTTCTTTACGGAATATATTCCATTTCGTTTCATTAGCCCTCTTAGATTTCACAATCACACAGTGAGTAGTTAATGATCATTAGCGAGAGTACGAATCACAGTATTATAAGAAGGCAGGAGAGGTCATGAAAACCCCAAGGACTTCAGACCTATTAGTCTTTCGTCGTTTGTTTTAAAAACCTTCGAACGGCTTTTGGACATCCATATCAGGAAGAAATTGGATACTTCAGGGCTGTCAACAGCTCAGCATGCATATCTCAAGGGCCGCTCAACGGAGACTGCCCTGCACGAGGTGGTGCACAAGGTAGAAGCGTCCCTTGAGAGCAAACAGTTCACCATGACCGCATTCCTCGATATCGAGGGCGCCTTCAACAATGTAAGGCTGGAAGCGATAGAGGACTCGCTATCGGTCCTTGGCATCGAGGACCCTATTGTAAACTGGATAGGGATGGCACTGCGGTCAAGAATCATAAGCGCCAAGGTCGGAGCAAGTGAAGTGACGGCACACTTTTCGAGAGGAACTCCTCAGGGTGGCGTGCTGTCACCACTACTTTGGCTTTGCGTTATAGACGGCATACTTCGTCAACTCAACAGAAACGGAGTTAAAGTGGTTGCCTACGCGGACGACGTAGTAATACTAGTATCGGGGCTGTGCCCTAGCGTGATTAGCGATATCATGCAGCGAGCACTAAGGAAGCTGAGTGGATGGGCGGAGGCCGCGGGGCTTAATGTCAATCCCTCAAAGACCGAGCTATTGTTATTCACAAATAGGAAAAAAATACCAAGTTTCAATCTACCTTCTCTTTATGGTCAAGAGTTGCAACTTTCTGATAGGGCGAAATACTTAGGCGTTATCTTGACACCTAAGTTGAACTGGAAGCTTAACATAGAAAACAGGGTCAAACGGGCATATGGAGCTATGTACGCCTGTAAACGAATGTTAGGCAGACAGTGGGGCTTGAGCCCAGAAATCACGGCATGGATGTACAAAGCAGTTATTCGACCGATCTTAGCCTACGGGGCAATAGTGTGGTGGAGTGCAGTCGAGGTGGGCTACATTGGGAACATGCTAAGCAAAGTTCAGCGGGCAGCTTGTGGCGCAATCACAGGGGCGATTAGATCATGCCCCACAGAGGCTCTGAACGTGATATGCAATATACCACCGATCGATCTCTTTATCAAGGAAATAGCATCTAATGGTGCACTCAGGCTTCGGGAGTTGGGACTCTGGAAAGAGCGTGGATACGGTCACAGCCGTATTCTGTTAAATATAACCGACCCCTATATTAAGAACAAAACGGACTACATCTGTCCCAGGACAGTTTTCGACAAAAATTTTGAGGTTATTTTCCCATCCAGAAAGGACTGGAAAACAGGGGAACTACCACAAAACTTCGACATATCAATTTTCACGGACGGATCTAAAATGGATTGTGGAGTGGGAGCGGGAGTTTTCGGAATTCTCCCAGACGTATCCTTATCAGTTCGTCTTCCAGACTCTGCGAGTGTATTTCAATCGGAAATTTATGCTATCCAGGAAGCATGCAGGGCATTACTGGATACAAATATAACAGGTAATCGGATAGCTATCTTCTCGGACAGCCAGGCGGCTCTTCGGGCTCTCGGATCAGCGACGATCACTTCGAGCCTCGTAGGTCAGTGCAGGGAGAGGGCCGTGAACCTGGCAAGTCAACATGCCGTTTCTCTGATATGGGTGCCGGGGCATCGTAACATACAGGGAAACGAGTGTGCCGATGAGCTGGCACGGCGTGGGTCGGCTCTTGACGTCTCAGAAGCGCAGGAGGTCCTTGCACCGCTGGGACTGCTCAAGGGTCGGATCTCTCAGCACTGGCTTGGTGAGGCTACGGATAGATGGAAGCGTTTGCAGTCCTGCAGAGTTTCAAGGAGTTTATGGCCGTCGTATAATGAAGCACGAACTTCGACCCTTCTAAGGAACAACAGAAGGGACCTTTTCAGATTAGTCTCAGCCCTCACTGGACATTGGACTATCGGGGCGCACGCGGCAAGGATGGGCATGGAGCACAATACTACGTGCCGCAGTTGCAACCTTCCGGGGATGGAAGAGACGGTGGAGCACCTACTGTGCGGCTGTCCTGCGCACTGCAGGAGCAGAACAAAATTTCTGGGTAAACCTTTGTTCGGGAGTCTTTCTGAGCTCAACGATGTTAAGCTTGGGGAACTTCTAAAATTTCTGGACTCAACGGGATGGATATAGTTACGATATAGGGGTGAGAGTCCCACCACGCAAGTTTTCTGTCGTAATCTTCATTGGTTAGTTCACCAGCTGTGGTATCAAAACGGCGCGCTAGCGCTAATTGGAGTCACTGGGACTCGCCACTCCAACCAACCAACCATTATAAGAAAACCCAAAAACTAGATATATGAAAACAATAAATCAATGACTTACGTGGATTTTTGCTGCAGGAACTCGTTGAAGGCCTCCGACGACTTTTCTGCTTAGCTGAAAATTAAATTTTTTGTGGCACCTAAACATATTTAATCCAGTTGCTTGGATTATCTTTTAATTTTTGTTTTCACAATTTTTACGAGTATATTGTTGAATTTCCAATACGATATTGGAGTACTCTCTTCTTCTTTCCGCACTACTCACTTTCCTAATATCACTTATCTCTCTCTATCTCAGGCTAATAGTAGGTGTCTTTTTTACAACTTTGTGAAATTCAACATTTATTTCTTTTTTTTTTCTCAATACAGGTTTCAATTCCAAATTATTTCATTTAATAATTTTTCCTTTAATAATTTTAAAAACGCATATAGTTTTTGTTTCTAAGGCATATTTAAACTTTTTAGTTAACTGGGTTTAGGATTTTTTCGTGCAAATCTATTTAATACAAAAAAAGGTCACTTATATATATATTTTTAAATTATGAATTCCTTTTTTTTTGTTTTTTATACATTTTTCTTTCCACTATCTCTTTCACTCATTTTCTCTCTCTCGTTACAAATTCTTATAAATTTTTCTCGCGTATACATACAATATTTAAGAAAATATTTTTTTTTCTATAACAAATAAGAATTTATCTATATTCTATATAGATTTTTATACATATATATATATATATATGTTTTCACCATAATTAAATTTTAGGTTAAACCTTTTTTTTTTAAAAATGCAAAACTTCTAACTTTTGATTCAGTGAATAATGAAAGACTAGGGTTTTTGTTTTAACACGAGTTTTACGACTATACTTAGTCAAACTCACTACAAAACTGGTATTTGAGAGAAACTACTTTTAATTTTAATAGGTTTAAGCTTTTGTTCCCCCTTTTTTTTTGAATTTTAATGCACTCTTGTATATTTTTGTAAACGTCCATGAAACTGTGCAAAATCATGAAAACTTTAATTTAGGAACGAAATCTTTCTTTTATAGACGTAACGAAAATTTATTTATCAAAGAACTTTATTTTGATTTATTTGACACAATTATCCTTGGGTGGACTGCAACTCCGTTGAACCATGCGCGTTCACGGCTTTCATCCAGGCGTAGTAGTTCTCCATTCCATCTGTCGTCCAAAGCAGGAACATTTTTGTTAGGCGGAAATTTAAGCTCGCGTTTTCTAGTTACATGAAACGCGTAATTGGTTGCAAAATCTACTGATTTGCCCAATACTTCACGAAATTTAAAAACTTTGCTTTTTGTACGAATATTACCCGAAACTTGAGGGAAACTCACAAGCGTATACGTTGTAAGACAATATCCAGGAAAAAAAGCCGATCTCGCCAAATCCGCAGCTTATATAGCCACGAAAAAGGGTGGCCTGATTTTTATAGAAAAAGGAAAATATATATCGGACTTAACGAAGTTTCTCTATTGCTGTCTCATAATAGGGTTTTTATATTAATTCCTTGGCACAACTATTTTCTTAACCCTTGCATTCCTTAATATCTTTCATATGATACCAGCCAACCTTACCATTTTCCCTATCTTGCAATTTTAACATATAGCTGCCTTTTGTGGCAAGAACCGAAGATTTTACAAAGACTGGAGCTAGCTTCGAATTAAATTTCTTTGCCTTGTCGCTCAAAGTAAAATTTCGACGATATGCATCGTCTCCTACTTCAAAAGTCCTAGCTCTGCTACGAAGATTGTAGCGTTTGGCAGATTGTTCAAACGCTGTTGAATGTTCTTAACCAATTCCGTACGCACGAGTCGAAGCTTGTCCAGGCGATCTATTACACAATCCCCTCCCAAAGACTCGAGCGTACGCAGCAATTGGTAGTCATCAGCATGACTTAGCATCTGTTGACCAAACATCGCATAATATGGCGTACAGCCAATACTTTGATGGTACTAAGACCTGAGAGCCTCCGCTATCAATGGGATGTTTTTATCCCAGTTAGTTTGATCAGTTTTAAGGTATGATCTGATACCAGCTATAACGGAGCGATTGACCCTCTCGCTCGCGTTAGCTTGTGGGCTATATAGGGCAGTAAATGAGTGTTTAATACCTCTCAAAGACAAACAATTTTCAAATTGGGCTGATTTAAATTGGCTTCCGTTATCAGATACGATATATTCAGGTGTACCGAAAAGAGGAAAAATATTTTCTTCTAAAAATGTGCATATAGGAGAGGCCGTGAACCTTTTTATAGGTTTGAGAAAAGGGAATTTGGTAAGTGATCCAAAACTATAAGTATGCCTATATTGCCTTGTTCAGAACGAGGATACGGACCTAACAGATCAATGTATAATCTTTGAATAGGACGAACCGAATTTAAATTTGCGGTCATCGGTGGACGAAGGACTGTATTAGTCGACTTACTCTGCTGGCAAGTATTGCATTGAGAAATACAAGTTTTGACATCATTTATCATAGAAGGCCAATAGAAATTTGCGCGGATACGCTCTAAAGTTTTACCGATGCCTCCGTGGCACTTGTTTGGGGGACAATGGGCTCTCTCTATGGTATCTTGAATTAAGGATTTCGGGATCCAAAGTTTCCAACACAAAACTTCTTGGTCCTCAATACCATTAGCATGCTGTGTTCGTTTATATATTTTTTTGTCTTTTATCTGTAAGTCTGGCAATTTACTTTGAGATTCACTTATTGTTTGCTTTAACTTTCCATATTCCTTTGAGTCGAAAGCACTAGACTCTAAATCAATTTGAGGAAAAAGGCAAACTTCACCCAACTCGTCAAAGTTTTGTCGTGACAGTGCATCTGGAACAATATTTTGTGAACCACGCCTATGTTCTATTTTAAAACGGTAGCCCTGGAGCTTGAGCGACCAACGAGCTAACCTGCCGCTTAAATCCTTCTGTTTCATAAGCCACTGCAAACTGGCATGGTCGGTAATAATGGTGAAGTCCTGGCCTTCAAGATAGGCACGAAACTTCTTCACACTAAGGATGACTGCCAGACACTCAAGTTCAGTAACACTATAATTACTTTGAGCACGATTCAATTTTTGTGAAAAATAGGCAACAGGCACTTCTACCCCATCTTCATTCACTTGTGCCAAAACTGCCCCTACTCCTAGTTTGCTGGCATCGCATTGTATATGGAATGGTTTATTGTAATTGGCATTGGACAATATTGGTGCTGATGAAAGCAAATTCTTGAGTAGGTCAAACGACTTTTGTGCATCTTCAGTCCATTTAAAACTTTTAGACTTCTTGAGCAAATTAGTCATTGGGGTGGTAACTATGGAAAAGTTCGCTACGAATCGCCTATACCAACCAGCCATACCCAGAAATCTACGCAACTGCTTAATAGTGGTTGGTTGCGGATATTGCGTGACCGCGGAAATCTTTTTTTTTTTTTTTTTTTTTTTGCCCAACGGATTATTACCCACCATATCCCGCCCGACCGGCGCGAGGGGCGCATCCGCATGACGCGCGGATTGTTCTATCGTGCCGAGTCTTTGAAAGGCTTTGGTTTGTTAATCGTCGAGATCTAAAACTGCTCAGCTACAGAGAAAACCTCATCAGCTAAGTACAAAAGATTCCACAATTAATAAATAATTAGTTGACAGCGAAAAGTTATTGTTAAGAATAAAGATAAGAATCAAAGGATATGAAAAAAAAAGTTGTTGCTATGTATTCAGGATAGAAAGAATTGACTTTTTTATGCTGTATAGTGAGTCTGAGATATCAAACGTACCAGAATGAGAATTATAATCTTGACCCAAACAACGAAAAGGCTCATTTAATTCAAAATTAGTTCGGCACTGTTTCAAGATAAGTGGTTTAAAATGTCTTGATGGACGAGAAGGTACATTGAAGTTCACTTCGCTCAAAAGAAACGGGCTTACGATTGAACCATTTAGTAATTTAATCATGAAGACAATTCCAAGCATTTCCCTCCGACTAGAAAGGCTGTGAAGATTAATTAGTTTTAAGCGACTCGTATAAGATGGCAAATTATACAAGGGATCCCAGTGAAGATCTCTTAAGGCAAATAGTAAAAATTGTTTTTGAACTGATTCTAAGCGATCCACGTGGTCCTGGTAACGCGGGTTCCAAATAATAGAACCGTATTCAAGTATCGGTCTGACTAATGTAGTAAAGAGAGTTTTAGTTACATAAGGGTCGCTAAATTCTTTAGACCATCGTTTAACAAATGCTAGAACGCCTCTAGCTTTATTGACTGTTACGTTAATGTGGCAGTTGAAATTGAGTTTGTAATCCATAGTAACCCCAAGGTCAACAAAATCATACATTTGCTCAAGACTATAATTGTTAATTGTATAGGAAGCTGGCTGTGAAATTCCTCTCGAAAAACGCATGTATTTACATTTCTTTAGATTAAGCGGCATATAATTTAAATCGCACCAAGTAACTAGTGTATTTAGGTCTGATTGAAGCTTATTGCTATCTTCGGGTGATGCGAATGACATGAAAAGCTTTACATCGTCGGCATACATTAACATTTTCGAAAATTCTATTACTGTAGAAATGTCATTTATAAACAACAAGAACAGAATCGGGCCCAGATGGCTTCCTTGAGGAACTCCAGAGGAGACACTAATAACATCGGATTCACAGTTTTTAAACACTACTTTTTGTGTTCTGTCACTAAGGTAAGAAGAGATCCAGCGATTGAGACCCGGCTGGAAACCCAGCTGATCTAGTTTATGAATAAGTAACGAGTGACACACTTTATCGAAAGCTTTGCTGAAATCAGTATAAATAACGTCGGTGTGCAGATTTTTTCTAAAGCCATTTGAGACATGATTTGTAAATTCAAGTAAGTTTGTAACGGTGGACTTTCCCTTACAGAACCCGTGTTGACAGTCAGAAATCAAGGCAGAGATAGGATTCGTAAGCTGATTGGTAACAATAGCTTCAAACACTTTTGGGATGGCAGACAGCTTTGCTATGCCACGATAGTTCTCAATAGAAGCCTTGCTTCCGCTTTTGTGAAGCGGTAGAAGAAACGACTCTTTCCAAGCTGTTGGAAAAACACCACACTTTAGTGACAGATTGAACAAGTTGGTAAGGGGTTTGTAAATATTGTTAGCGCACTTCTTCAAGAAGCATGTAGGAATCCTATCAGGACCACATTTAGAAGATTCTTTCAAGGTTTTCAGACAAACAAGAACATCATTGGCGCATATAGTTGGACAATTAATTAAATTGTTCCCATGTAGCTCATAGGGATAATTTAGAAAGTCAGAATTGGTGACGGCAGAATAGTTAGAAGTGAAAAATTGCGCAAAGAAATTAGCAATATCTTGATTATCGCTAGATAAAATGTCTTTATATTTCATGGCTGAGGGAAATCCCACTACTTTCCGTTTAGAATTTACGAAATCATAAAATGACTTCGGATTGCGAATAATGTCTCTCTTTGTTTTAGAGATATAGGCTTTATAGCACTTTTTATTTAAGTCGATGTACCTCTTACGTAGACCAGAATACAACAAGTAGTGTTTGTTTAACCCCGATTTCTTAAATAATTTGAAAGAACGCGTTTTTCTATTTTTCAGCATCATAAGCTCTTTAGTAAACCAAGATTGCATTGGATGATCATATGTTATTTTACGTTTAGGAACAATCTTCTCAAATAAGTTGTAAATAGTTTGATTAAAATGCAAAACGTTTGAATCGATATCGCCACACAGCTCAGGCCAAGTTAATTTAGACAGTTCTTTATTTAATTTCTTATAGTTGGCTTTTGAGAAATTAAAATCAAAGTTACTACTTGAGCAGCCTTGTGTACAATGGCCATTACTTAAGGTTTCGTGAAATATTTCCATATAAGGGTGGTAGACGTCTTCTGGTAAAACCAGCGGATCGCCACGACTTACAGAAAATTTATTTTTATCATCGACAAAAACTAAATCTAAGACTTTGCCAAACTTGTTTGCTGTAACGTTTATTTGATTAAGACAGAGATCGGAAATTCCATCTAAAAAGTCATTGTAGCCCGGTCTAGATGGATTTGGAATAATATTTCCATCGACTATTTTCCACGATATATGAGGTAGGTTAAAGTCACCCAAAACAATCATGGAGTCAGAATCTTTAGTCAAAAAGTGAACCGTTTTGAGCAAAGAGATAAGTTGTATGTACAAAGCGAGATCAGATGCTGGAGGGATGTAACAAACAAATAAGTACATGGAGACATTTGCTAGCTGAATGCGGATGCATTTGAACTCAATGGAATCAATGTTAGGTAAATCAACCTCCTCTGAAGGTATGGAGGAATGAACTGCAAGTAAAACTCCACCCCCGACCCTGTTCAAGCGATCATTTCTATAAACTTGAAATTCGTTGCAAAAAAATTCAGAGTTGAAAACATGAGGTTTTAGCCAAGTTTCAGTAAAAGCAATTACGTTATAGTTACAACAGAAAGATTTCAAATAAAGATCGGTTAATTTGGTATTCAAACCTCTGACATTTTGATAAAAGATAGTCATGGTCTTAGTACTCAGTTTTTTGGCTCAACGTTATCACGAGAGATTGTTGCTACATTTTGAACATTTCTATTTGGTCTGTATTCAAACTCCCGCACAAGAGCACCGGGGGGCCAAAAAGAACTATCCAAAAGAGCGTCGAAATCTTTTCCAGCGACATCAATTCTAAATGAAGACATATTTCTCTGATACGTGAAATTAAACTTTTTAATAGTCAAGTTACGATCTTTTACCTTAGTCGAAATATGGTACATTAAATCTTCTTCTGTAGTGTCAGGATGGAACCTAGACACAAAAATAGATTTTTTGCGAGGGACCACAACCAGCTTCCTAGCAATTGGTTCAGACTCAATTGCAATTGCAGGAGGATCCGGATTTTTTTTAGCGGAGGACTTTGGAGGGTTCTTGGAAGTTGCTCGAACAGAAGTGCTTGGAATTGGGGACGCCAAGTCTATCAATTCGATGGCTTGCGGCAAGTTCGGCGCTAATAAAGGAGCAGGCCGATCATCCATACGCCCGCGGTCGCCATCACGATTGCTAGAACTTTCTAATTGAAAGGAATTGTCAAGATTTCCAAACGATTTAAAAATGCTTTCGTATTTTTTGAATTTTTCGGTCAGCAAAGAAAAGTCTTTGCTGATCCGGATCCGTTCGCAGTGTACCATTTCCTACGATGTACCCCAAGTATTTTACCTCTCGAAGACAAAATTTACTTTTTTCAATATTAATTGTTAAACCTGCGTGTCGTAAATGATAAGCAACATCTGACAGGGTTTTCATATGAGCATCAAATGTTTCCGATATAATAAGTAAATCGTCCAGGTAGACGAAAACACTTTCTCTTAATTTGGGTGGAATCACGCGATCCATGAGCCTGCATAATGCCTGAGGAGCGTTGCATAAACCAAAGGGCATTACGCGATACCTGTATAGGGGACGGTTTGGTACCGTGAAACATGTTAAATCTCGGCACTTTTCTGCCAATGGAATTTGCCAAAATCTCGCCTTAAATCGAGCGAAGAAATAAACTCGGCTTTTGGTAAGCGACTGAGTATCCCATCTATGTGGGGTAGGGGTTAAGCGTCTTTGATAGTTACGCTGTTTACTTTGCGTGAATCCAGACACAGACGGACTTTTTCACCTTTACGGACTAAGACGACGGGACTTGACCACGGGCTGTTGGGAGATTCTTCAATTATTCCCAATTTAAGCATTTCGTCTATCTCCCTGTGAACTAGTTTCTCGATGGCAGGAGAGATAGGGAAATATCGCTGTTTTAACGGACGGACATTAAGTTCTAACATGTTCAATTAAGTTCGTTTTACCAAGGCCCTCTTTGGCAAATGAAGGAAATAAATCTTTAACTATTTGAAATCGTTTTTGTTGCTCATACGCCAAGGTGTGCATATTATTCCCGCTGCTAGTAGCCTCATTGTCCATTTCGGTGCTTTCGCAGTTAATTCGACTAATCAAATGTGGCGCTATCTTAAATTTCAACCAAAAATCTATGCCTAATATTAAATTTTGTTTTAGACTTGATACAATATAAAAGAGTACTATTTTGGACAGGTTGCAGCGTTGCGTTCTGCAATCTATAAATCAGGTTATTAACCGACTGATCTAATCGTTGTTCTATTTGCGTAAATCTTGACTCAAAGTTCTCAAGCAAACCTGCCTGTCGTGCAGCGACCACGGCGTTAACTAGACTACGTATTCTGCCATCGTCGTTTTGGGAATTCGATGTATTGTTGTTAGCAATCTGGTCGTTATTTTCTTGTTGTTGTTGGGCCGGATTATCTACAGCTCCTTGTTGCAGCCTACTTGCTTGTTCTTCTGCTGGAAGCGGCTGTGCTGCTTGGATGGAATCACTCGGTGTGATGACCTTTCAGGATCATCGGCCATACTGGTTTCCGGATTTGCTGATTGTGATCGGGTGGTGATATTGTACTGTCAGGGTTTAAAATCTCTAGAGCTACACCGTGCTCTGCACTGCGGACAAGAGGGAGTTCTTTTAAGCCATTTTATGAGACAAGTACGGTGAAACTTGTGGTTGCAGGCAGTACGAAGTGCATCAGAGTGTAAAGTAAAAAACTCTCGGCAAATGGTACAAAAATTGTTCGAACTTTGACCCGGTGGTAAATATTCATTACTGTGCCTTAGCGGCATATCGGTGTTGAAAAAAAATGTATTATATATGACGTAAGTTTAAAAAAAAAGTTAAGAAAAAATGTCTATCAAAACAAATAAAATATTTTTTTTTCCCGCAAAACTTAAAACATGTGTATGTAAATTTTGAGGAAGTATTTAAGAAAAATATATATCTATAACGTGTTAAAATATAATAAGGGTCTTACTCTTTAGTTGTTGTTATTTCTTTGATTATTAACAGGTAAAAGGAATATGTAAAACTTTGCATAGTATAAACTTATCGTTGTATGGGTACATGAAATCTTCACGTATTCCTACTTGCAACAACGATTGCTTGGTGGAAAAATGGTCATTTAAACATATTAAAGCGAAATTCTATCCTCAGATGGTAATTAAAACATGCATCAAGCATATTGAAATTATGTCCAAAATGAGTTTTTAAACTACGAAAAATATATCAGTTTTATTGGCAACTAGGGTCTATACTATTGATACGGTTAGTGCGACGTGAATATATCCTATCGCTTTAGACTAAATTCCAACTACCAATGGTTAAAAAGACCGATGTTACGCTTTTTCATATTTACATAACTGCACAAAAAATTTCCTACAGGACAAAATTGTTATTGTAGAACCCCTAAAAGAGCTTAATTGAAAAACCTTGCTGTTGTTGTTTCTACTTCTAGGGCCCCACGTTGGGCGCCATTTTCTGTTATGAAACCTTTTAGCGTATCCACTATGGGTTTACAAGTGTCTATTAGTTGTACCAAGTTTAGATGGTGACGAGTAGAAGAAGTTGATGTCTGCCCGTGTGCGTCTCGCTGTCCCGTAGCTTCAGCCACTAACGTGGATTCGTTGAAACAGACACCAACAAAATCACCACTTATGACAAAACCGAAGGCCTAATCAGAAAAAATATTTATACGCACACGTAAGGGTTCAGGAAATTTATTTCCACAGCGTTTTGAATGACCACACAAAATTATTACATTTTAGCAAAAGCTACATACTACCTTTTTCCAACTAGGCGGTTGTACTTCCAATTTCCGCACCGCTCTTTACCCACCCTCCATGACTCTTCAGATGATAGCGAAGAGTCCCAAGTTAAAATTTACAACAACTAAATTTCAGACCATATTAGGCAATTAATTACAATTCATTTTATTCAACTAATAAATTAATCAACTATTTAGAAATATTAATGAAAAAATCGACTTCATACTATTTTAGTATTGAATAGCAAAAAGTACTTAATTGTATATGTCCTAACACTTAGAGGAACAACTTGGAATTGGAACACCTTTTTTTTAAATAAAAAGCCTACTATATGAATCTAGAGATTAGTGAGGTTAGGAAATTAAATGAAAAGGAATACCAATTAGGTTCCGGTGAATATAAATGAAGAAAAGGAAAAATTTTAACTTCTAAACTATCCTCATAAGTAATAATTTTTCTTTACGGAATATAAAAAAAAAATATTAGTGATTCATATTCCATTTCGTTTCATTAGCCCTCTTAGATTTCACAATCACACAGTGAGTAGTTAATGATCATTAGCGAGAGTACGAATCACAGTATTATAAGAAAACCCAAAAACTAGATATATGAAAACAATAAATCAATGACTTACGTGGATTTTTGCTGCGGGAACTCGTTGAAGGGCTCCGACGACTTTTCTGCTTAGCTGAAAATTAAATTTTTTGTGGCACCTAAACATATGTAATCCAGTTGCTTGGATTATCTTTTAATTTTTGTTTTCACAATTTTTACGAGTATATTGTTGAATTTCCAATACGATATTGGAGTACTCTCTTCTTCTTTCCGCACTACTCACTTTCCTAATATCACTTATCTCTCTCTATCTCAGGCTAATAGTAGGTGTATTTTTTACAACTTTGTGAATTTCAACATTTATTTCTTTTTTTTTCTCACTACAGGTTTCAATTCCAAATTATTTCATTTAATAATTTTTCCTTTAATAATTTTAAAAACGCATATAGTTTTTGTTTCTAAGGCATATTTAAACTTTTTAGTTAACTGGGTTTAGGATTTTTTCGTGCAAATCTATTTAATACAAAAAAAGGTCACTTATATATATATTTTTAAATTATGAATTCCTTTTTTTTTGTTTTTTATACATTTTTCTTTCCACTATCTCTTTCACTCATTTTCTCTCTCTCGTTACAAATTCTTATAAATTTTTCTTGCGTATACATACAATATTTAAGAAAATATTTTTTTTTCTATAACAAATAAGAATTTATCTATATTCAATATAGATTTTTATACATATGTTTTCACCATAATTAAATTTTTGGTTAAACCTTTTTTTTAAAAAATGCAAAACTTTCAACTTTTGATTCATTGAATAATGAAAGACTAGGGTTTTGGTTTTAACACGAGTTTTACGACTATACTTAGTCAAACTCACTACAAAACTGGTATTTGAGAGAAACTACTTTTAATTTTAATAGGTTTAAGCTTTTGTTCTCCCTTTTTTTGAATTTTAATGCACTCTTGTATATTTTTGTAAACGTCCATGAAACTGTGCAAAATCATGAAAACTGAAAACTTTAATTTAGGAACGAAATCATTCTTTTATAGACGTAACGAAAATTTATTTATCAAAGAACATTATTTTGATTTATTTGACACAATTATCCTTGGGTGGACTGCAACTCCGTTGAACCATGCGCGTTCTCGGCTTTCATCCAGGCGTAGTAGTTCTCCATTCCATCTGTCGTCCAAAGCAGGAACATTTTTGTTAGGCGGAAATTTAAGCTCGCGTTTTCTAGTTACATGAAACGCGTAATTGGTTGCAAAATCTACTGATTTGCCCAATACTTCACGAAATTTAAAAACTTTGCTTTTTGTACGAATATTACCCGAAACTTGAGGGAAACTCACAAGCGTATACGTTGTAAGACCATATCCAGGAAAAAAAAGCCGATCTCGCCAAATCCGCAGCTTATATAGCCACGAAAAAGGGTGGCCTGATTTTTATAGAAAAAGGAAAATATATATCGGACTTAACGAAGTTTCTCTATTGCTGTCTCATAATAGGGTTTTTATATTAATTCCTTGGCACAACTATTTTCTTAACCCTTGCATTCCTTAATATCTTTCATATGATACCAGGCAACCTTACCATTTTCCCTATCTTGCAGTTTTAACATATTGCTGCCTTTTGTGGCAAGAACCGAAGATTTTACACTGGAGCTAGCTTCGAATTAAATTTATTTGCCTTGTCGCTCAAAGCAAAATTTCGACGATATACTTCGTCTCCTACTTCAAAAGTCCTAGCTCTGCTACGAAGATTGTAGCGTTTGGCAGATTGTTCAAACGCTGTTTGAATGTTCTTAACCAATTCCGTACGCACGAGTCGAAGCTTGTACAGGCGATCTATTACAAATTACTAGGTTTTGGTTTGGGGCTACAATTCATCCCGGCAGTATTTGTAGAAGCGGTATTGTAATATACAGAACCGTTTTTTTTTCAGAATTATCAATGCCCTTTTCATTTCCGCCATTTGGCTGAATTTCTTTAATTTTTGAATTTTTTGTGTTGCTCCTTTTTTGTTACGCACAGTGTGCCATTTGTTTGCATTAGCAGCAACTGCAGGAGAGTTAGGAACCGCAATAGCAGCAGCATAAGACGACGATTCAGGTTGAGAAGCAGAAACAGAAACAGAGACAGCATCAGTTGAAGAACAACAAATATTTCCAGTGCTAATATCGCCAAGAGAGACGTGCTCAGTAACAGAAGGCAGCAACGATGTTGTTGTTCGTTTCTTTGCATTTGTTTGTTTATTTGCATTATTATGTCCATTCTCTTTCACATAGACACTAACAACACTAGTTGCATTATTATTTGCATGTGTATTAGCAGTGCGACGAACTTCTTTAACCTCTGATGTGAGCGAAGTAAGCGCAGTAACAACTCCATCATCATAGATTTTGTTCAAATTTTTGAGTTCAGAACGCACATTTTCCATTTCACCTAGCAATTTGTTTTTGTCCTCTTGAAGAGAGTTTATTACCACAAACGCACTGGCTAGCTCTGTTCGTAATGATTTGAGCTCAGTAAGAATGTCAGATAAAAGCGAATTTTTCTCATTGTCACCCAAATTTTTAGGTTGCGAATTAGGCATTAGCACTTGTATGGCTTGTTGTTGTTGTAAAGAAGAGTTGTGCACAGTCATAGACTCATCTTGGTGTGCTGGCGCACACAAACCACAAATGTATATATTGTCAGCATTATTTAGAAGATATAAGTCAGCAGGCACATTACCAACAACACAATTCAAATAGAAAATTTCACTGCACTTATCGAAGCACGGCCACGATAAACTTTTTTGCCACAACAACAAGGAATAGTATTTGAAATATTTAAATAAGTTGACCATAGGTAATAAGTAAAATAGTTGTTGTTGTTGTTGTTAGCAGTGCTTCGCCCTGCCCAAAGGGCCAGTACACTCCTAGTTGTCATCGGGATCTTCTAACGGAAGTCCAAGGAAACGCGCTGTTTCAACAGGGTTGGACCAAAGTGATAGGGGGGTTAGAAGAGTGTGTTCAGAAGAACAGGAAAAGAGATTCGGTATGGTGGGGTTCAGTCTGGACAGATAGGAGTTCAGCCTATTGCAATATCCAGACCGAAGTTGTGCCAGCACGATTCTAGTCTCCCTCGGAAGGACACGTTCTTCCTCAGCAAGAACAGGGGGTTGGGCACCAATAACGGGGTTCACAGGCCGGGATCTGAGGGATCTGTCCACCGACTCGGTGTGGAGGTCCTTTAGGGCCCGCCTATGGTCCCGCAGATCAAACGGCAACGAGATGTGATGCCGGATCTCATCATAATGCTTTCGGAGATGCTTCCTTATGTTTCGGCGGGGGCGGGGTTTCATCCAATAGCTGTCGATTTGGATGACTGGGTCTATGACAGTTCAAAAGGAACTGCCTACTTAAAAGTTCCGCATGCTCTCGAACGTTGAGCATTTTAGCCTCTTGGTGAAGGTGAGACTCAGGAGACATAAGCAAACAGCACGTCGCGGTTCTGATTGCGGTGTTTTGGCAGACCTGCAATTTCCTCCAGTTACTGTCGTGAAGGTTTGGCGACCATATGGGCACAGCATAATCAATAACCGGTCGGCCAATAGCCTTATAGGTGGCCAGCAACGTTTCTTTGTCTTTGCCCCAAGTACTGCCGGCCAGTGACTTGAGGATCTTGTTGCGGCTTTGTACCTTTGAAGCTATTGCGGTGGCATGATTAGCGAAGGTGGGGCTATTGTCGAATGTGGCCCCTAGAATTTTGGGGTGGTTGACTGTAGGTAGTGGAACACCATCTACGTGGACATTCAACTCCTGGCCCATCTGCGCATTCCACGTGGTAAATAAGGTCGCCGTAGATTTGACCTCTGTGAAGAAGCTGGAAAGATCGCGCAGGTAGTCGTTCAGTCGCGTACATAGTTCGTCCGTGGAAGGTCCTTTGCCCGTGGCCATCACGGTGCAGTCGTCAGCGTACGAAACGATGAGGGAGGCTCGAGATGTAGAAGTTAAACAGAAGCGGTGAAAGGACACCACCCTGCGGAACCCCTTGTCTAATTCTTCTAGGTCTACATCTCTCGTTTCGAAACTGCACTGACGCCAGCCGACCACTTAAATAGTTGTCAGTTCATCGTTTTAGGCCGGCAGGAAGCGGTGTCTCCTCCAGGTCTTTAAGGAGTGTGGCGTGTTTGACTGTGTCGAAGGCTTTCGACAGGTCGAGCGCCACGCGAACCGTCCTGTGGTTTGGTAGGTGTTGGTTCAAACCGAAGTTAATCTGCGTCGTGATGGCATTCAATGCCGATGTTGTGCTGTGATTTTTACGGAAGCCATGTTGATGGTTGGCCAACTGCAGGTTTGCAGTATATTATGGGAGCAAGATAGCCTCTAACAACTTCACTACCGGCGAGAGGAGAGTTATCGGACGATAAGAATCTCCTTGGTTCGCCGGCTTCCCATGTTTTAGGAGGCGGACCACAGTCGCGTGTTTCCAGATATCTGGTATGACGTAAGTGGTCAGTGAGAGGTTGAAGAGAGCCGCCAAGTACTTGTGTCCCTCGTGGCCGAGGTGTTTCAGCATCTTCATGGTAATTCCGTCGGGTCCGAGTGATCCGGATGGTTTCGCCTTCCTTATAGCTTCCTTGACTTCTGCGACGGAGACGAAAATGGGCGCGCCTGTATGTTTGTGTATGTGCGCACGTCGAATGGCTTTCCTCTAAGCCCTATCCGCAGGAGAATGCAGTATAAATTGCCGGCAGAATGCGCTCGCGCATTTCCTAGGGTCCGATTTGACGCTATCGCCGAAAGCAATGGCGACCTTGTCATTGTATTTGGTCGGGTTGGATAGGGCCTTGACTGTTGACCATAGTTTGCCGACACCGCCGGAGAGGTTGCAGGACTCTAGGTGTTCTTTCCACTTTTTCAATTTATGGTTATTGACAGTCCGACGGATTTCTGCGTTGAGATCCTTTAATCTTGGATCTGCGGGGTTCAAGAGTCTCACTTGGTCACGTTCTCTTGCCATTGCCGCTGCTTCCGCAGGGAAATTCGGCCGAATTTCCGGGATTCTGCCAGCAGGGATGAAGCGGCCAGAGGCTGAATCGATGACTTTGCGAAACTCTTTCTCACCTTTGCATACGTCCGTCGGTGTGGGTAGGTCAGCGAAGGAGTGCTCTGTAAAGTCCGTGAAGCGGTCCCAGTCCGCTTTACTGAAGTTGATGTACGTTCGTTTTTCTGTCGTTATGAAGTCGGACGGTCGTTCGATGTCTAGTAGGATGGGGAGGTGGTCTGATGCCAGTGTAAGCATAGGTTGCCAGTTAACGTGGTTGATAAGGCCCGCACTTGAAATGGAGATGTCTGGCGAACTGTTGCAGTTACCTGCCACCCTAGTGGGGGCATCTCCATTCAATGTACAGAATGCCGAATTATCTATTTGCTCTGCGAGTACGTGCCCTCTGCTATCTGCTGGCAAGTTGGAGTGCCAGAGATCGTGATGTGCGTTGAAATCACCTAGGATGAGGCAGTTATCGCCCCTTAACAACGCACTAATATCAGGGCGATAATCACGGCGACAGCACGTAACAGGGGGAATGTATATATTTATCACTCGCAGGTCGACGTCGCCTGTCCGGACTGCTATGCCCTGGCATTCAAGGGTAGAGTCCCTGGGGTCAACGTCAGGGGCAAATACGTTATACTGTGCAGTATGGTGTGTAATGAATGCGAGGCCGCCCCCATGACCGCTGGGACGGTCTTTCCTATGTACATTGTACCCATCTCGAGTACGTAAGTCCGAGTTAGCATTCAGTTTGGTCGCCTGAATGGCGGCCAGTTTAATGTTGTTCGACTTCATAAAGTCTGTTATCTCCGCGATCTTTCCAGCTAACCCGTTGCAGTTCAGCTGTAGGATTTTGAAGTGTGTCGGGAGGGAGGGTGGAGGCACGCGAACAACATGGTGCCTCAAAAGTACTAAAAAAAGTACGGGTTCTGGGGATGGCAGGGTTAAGCCCTGAGCATCCAGATCTATGCAACCATCTCTTGCATTTACTGCATTGAACGGAATGTGAACGTTTTACATATATTTTCTTCCAGCAGACGTAGCAGATCCAGTCTCTTGGTCCGGGGTTGGATTCGATACCAGCCGTTAGCAAGAGACATTGGAGCAACCCTGCTGCAAGGGATTGCTCCGAGGATGACAATTTAGGAGTGGGACTGGACAAATTGGACAGGGTTACACTGAAATAACAGCCTTTGGCCGGGTAAAACCCGGGTCATTCCGGTACGTAGAACCGGCTGTTGTGGGAATGTCCGGCTAGTGGTTACCGGTTTTAATGGAAGCTGCTTTTAGCCTGTAATATTGTAGAAAACTAGTAAAGTAACAATTAATTTGCTATTAAAAACAACTTTTTTCAACTCACCGTGAGTCACTTAGCTCCAAAGGGTGGGAGTTGTCCCTTAATTCCGGATTGGTTTCACACTTGCATTCTCCTCGCGTTCAGTCAGTTAAAACATAAGGCCAAATTCACAAAATAGCACACACAAAAAAATTTTGGAGTCAAAATTGCACTTCTTGGTGTTGTTCTATATAAAAACTAAAAAAGTGCAAATTTTAAACCCAAGCAGTGCTGAAAAAGCTACACTAGAAAAGTGCATATTTTAGGTTAGGTTTGGAGTACTATGGAACTTCACCAAAAAGTGTGATTTTTACGCCAATCTGGTGCGATTGATGTATTCCAAAGAGCACTTTTAAGTGCGTTTTTAACTCCAAAAGAAGAAAAAACAAAATACTTTTTTTAGTGTTATTAATTCAAAATTATATAAATAATATATATTTTTTTTTTTATTTCTGACACCACCAGCTTCACTCCATCCACGTCCGAAATATTAAATTTTGAGCAAACTGTCGAGATAATAATACATTCTGTTACTACATTTTACACTGAATCGAGGAAACTTTTTTAACTTACCCAATTCGATCACCTGTCTTGTGTTTTCAATATTATTTATTTGTATGTATTTTATTTCGTTGTTTCTTCTTATTGTTATTAACATTTTATAAAAGCACGCGTATGAGAATGTTCGTTAACGAACATATAAGTGCTTTAGGTTGCCACATGCGACATGTTCGTTTGCCCACCGCGTTGCCATAATGAGTTCCCTAAGAGATGGTGTTAAGTTTGCACTAAATAGTGTTCGAAACTTCATAAAATAATAAAATTACACCACACTTTTCCCCATTGCACTATTTTGGTACTAAATCTGAATGAAGCACCATAAAAAGTGTTGCTACCACTCCAAAAAGTGTTAATATTGCACTTTATATTTCTGTGTGCAATCAAATTTATTTGTTTACTATTAATTCGAAAAAAAGCATCAGCTGATTCGAAGTGAACAATCGTTCGCCCGAAATTGTAGAAGGCGAACTCTTTGATAAAGGTGCATACTTACCAGGGCAAATCCAAGGCGAATTTATACAGGTGGCCGCAGTAAAATATATGTATTCAACTTTTTTTATTACCAATTGGACCCGTATGTCAAACTCAAGGCGAATTCAAAGTGTTTGTTTACTTTGCTTATTTTGAGGTGTGTTTTCTAGATATTTTGAGTTTGTATGTAAATAATATTGCTTTCTAAAACAATTTCATATTTACATACATAATAAAAAGTGTTTTCGTGATGGTGAAGTGCGTGATGGACCGAGAGCATATCACCACTTATAAGACAACGGCATCCCACTTCCTCACGTGTCAACATTGAAGCGCTGGTCTCAGAAGATAGACATGGGCGAGGGTCTCCTGGCTGCATCATTTCAGGCATTGGAACAATTGTCTGATCTGAGTGATGACGACAAACTATGTGTAATTTCATTCGACGAAATGAAAATCGCAAAAACGTTTGAATATGATCAGCTGGGAGATTATGTCAGAAAACCAGGAAAAGTGGTGCAAGTGGCAATGGTGCGCGGGTTGCTTAAGTCATGGAAGCAAAAAATTTTCTATGCTTTCGACACCCCTATGAATAAGTATATATTATGCTCTATCATCATAGCATTGAAAGATATTACATTTCAAGTGGTAGCTGTTGTAAGCGATATGGGTTCCCAAAATCGAACTTTATGGACTTCGCTTAAAATAACCAAGGGTAAAAAAGCTTTTCAATCCAATACTAACACATTTTTCATGTAACTTCCATTTTATTTAGATGCGCCATGGTTTCGCTATCCATCGGACGACTCCAACGTATATGTGTACATAGATGACGACATCATATTGAACAACAATGCGCTTAGTACGAGAACCATTTGTGATTTGCTAAGCCACACTTCGAGCTCTGACGTCTCCATAGCTCTTGCAGTGAAAGGAGCAGGTAATTAAAGCTTTCAACGAAGTGTAACCCGCTAACGTCACTTGTCCTTGTATACTAAAGCTATCCTCCATTACAATACTATGTAAGATATCATGCGGTAGGCTTTGAGCTGCACAAACCATTGGAGACTGCAGACTTTATTCAGCTCGTAAATGACTGGTTTGACGTTTTGAATTCCAACATGGGAACCTTTGCGTATCCGGGAAAGGTATTATTTATAACTAAAGGTTTTATTTATTTTTCATACTGCTTTAAAACTCAAGGAACCGTTCGGTAGAGATTTGACGAACCAAATGGACGTTTTAAATCGCATGAATGAATTCATGTCGTCGCCCATTCTTCCGACAAAAAAGAGCATTGAGTTTTTCCAGAAAGGTATACTCATGACCAATAGGGCGTTCGTTGGTTTATACAACGACCTGGAAACGAAATCAAATGTGGAATATCTGCTCATAAACCGCTTGGACCAAGACGTTCTTGAAAATTTCTTTGGTGCGATTCGAAGTAAAGGCGGCTTGAACGATCACCCGACACCAAAAGGATTTGAATATAGGATGCGAAAATATATTTTGGGTAAAATTGATTCTATATCACACGGATATGATATACGTCTTAATTTTATTTTCTCCTTTTTCAGCTCGAAATACGGAATCATTGCGGGGTACGGGAAATGTTAGCAAAGATTCGACCGGGTGGCTGGTCCCTCAGGGAACATCAACTCCCTTCAAGGCAACAACTGCTAACAACAACAACAACAACAAGGCAAGTACCAGTGCTCATTCAAGTGCCAGTATGGTAAGCGATTGCGGCGTTTTACAATAGGACGCTTTGTCATATATCTCAGGGTATATGATTAAAAAACTGGGCTTAGAAGAGCTTTGTGATTTTCAACCATCTATCGGTTTTGTGGACGAAGTAAGTAAATGGTTTTTGAAAAAGCCGTCTCCACATCTCTTACACGGTGTCAAAGCAAGTCGGAAATCTCAAGTTGCAAAAACCTACATGAGCGATTGGTAAATAAGGGTATATATAAAGTAAGGGTTTCGACATTTTAACGAACAATAACTAACTCGGCCATAACAGCCTTTGCATGGTATAGGAATCATAAGCATTGAACCGCATTTCTCACATATGCAGAAACCAGCCCCAGTTTTTACAAGTTTCTAGGATCTATACATTAAGAAGAAGAAATACTAGTAACTTACTCGAAAACCACACAAATCTTTATGCAATGTTGTCAAATCTAAATCGTGTATAATCATTAGATATCCGCCTGTTTTACACAATATCAGTTTTTAGCTATCTGGTGATATCCGGCACCGCATTAAACCACTTGTATGGAAAACTTTTTGGTATATCAGCCCTTGTTCAGTGTATGAATTAACATCCCATGTAAATATACTACCATCAAAAGCAGAAGTTATAAGCAAATTATCTCTATGCTCGAAAAACACGAAAGTCTTTAACAAATGTTGTACTTTTTCCTTGGAAAATGCCTGCCGCTACAACAGCACCCGCATGAGCCATTGGTCCTCCCTTAGTGTTTTAAAATAATAAAGTGTTTAAAAGTGTACATGTTTAAATTAATTTTATGGTACCTTGCCCCCCGCCTAGACCACTACAGCTGTAACTATTCCAACTGGAATATTACTGGTACAATACTTGGACCCATCCAACATAGATACGGGATGACCAAATTTGAACCCGGATTCATGTGGTTGTCAACGGCTGGAAAAAAGAAAATTAATAAATTGCTCTCCAAATGTATACATAAATACAAATAAACGAATTCTAGAACTCACAGTTTTTAAGAAATGTGTATTTTACTGCAGATAGTCCTTCGATTGGTATGTCAATGATGCAGGCAATGAGAGCAGTAACTACGCCAATTTGTATAAATATGAACCAACGTATTGTCTTTACGAATATTGAAGAGCGCATTGTCAGTGCGTTTTTGTTCTTCCTTAAATAGTTCATTATCACAAACATCGTAGTCTAAGCTCTAAAAAAATTATATTATCTATGCATATATCTGTATGTAAACAATCATTACACTTACCTCATAAACATCATCTTCGAGGGCAGCAGTATTGACAGTAGAACGTATATAAAAAGGTGCTTCGTCTTCTCTTGCATTTCCCCCTTCTTCATTTTCATCCAGCGAGTGGCCTTGAAGGCTACGCATTTTTGTCTTTAGAAATCGCAAGTCCCACAATGCGACAGTGGTGTCATCAGAACATGAACAAAATGTTGATTATCAAGAAATCTTTAAAGTCAAATATATGGATTATGTACTCATGCATTATTACTTTGGGCTGGAAAATGCTGTTTATTCACCTGATGCAATTAACATTTCATGTGTGAGCGTCCATGACTGACGTTTGCCTGCTAACCACATCGAACAATAGGGGGGGTTAGAGCAGCCTCTAATTCCATCCATTAGCTTGCACGGGCAAATATGTATGTATACAGCGCGGCATGAATCTATGACACACTTTTGTTCTATTGATATTGTAAAGCCATGCACTTCAATTTCATTCACTTTTATTTAGTTTTTTGAAGTTGTATTTCATTAACACACATTATTTGCAAAACAATTGAATTCGCTTTTCAAGAAATGGAGCTCGACGAATTCAAAAGACGGATTAAAAAGGCGAATTATGGTTTTGACAGATAGGTTCAAAGATACTAATACCTGTATAAATTCACCTTGGAGGTTAATCAATACTACTGGAGGTTAATCAATACTATCGAAGCGTCTGTAAAAACTGACATACTTAATAAAAAGCCTAACTACCTCTTTATATCTCTTTTAATAGCACAAATAAAATCTCAGATAAAAAATTTGGAAATAGAGAAAAAGTTTAAAAGATCGCTTGGGAAGTGCATGGAAGTAGACAGCGGGCAGCCCGGGCTTCGAGGACTACGAAGTAGTAACAAATAAATTAAGTAATGGTCTGGAAAACTATAATAAACAAGCTTCCAAAAATAGACGAACAATAGGAAAAGTCAAGGAAATTACTAATATTAATAATAACATCGTCAAGTCAGATATAATAAAAGAAGTAGTAAACATTGCATATGAAATACATTGGCAAAAGCCCATATAGAAAATGCATTCATTTTATCAGGCGAAGAAATAGATATTGCCAAAAGTGTCCTCGATAAAGAAAATATTCCTTTTGTAAATTTGGATGAGGCTCTCGAATTCTCTGACATTAAAGTAGCAACTAACGCCAAGATAATAATTTATATTATAAGTTTGCCAACCGTGCAAAACAAAATTTGTGAAAACATAGCAATAAGAGTAGTAAAGAAAGATAATGAAATTAATAAAATCGATTTTAATGAATCTCTTAATTGTGGAAAAATAAACGCTCGCCAAACTGCACATCGACCAATAGCCAGCATATACCCAGCGTCGAAGAAATATCGCAAGGAGTCCTTTACCTAAACACATTCAAAGAAAATATCTTAATTGATAACGAACCCACAAACCTTAATGATACCTTCATAAATCATTACAATAACGCAACCCTCGAGATCAATAACGAAAAAAAATGTAATCCAGAAAAAACAGCACGTAACCCCCTACCCGTACTATTTCAACCTTCATCCAGGTCAAACGAATTCGAGGAAATCCTGTCCCTGAAAATGTTAAAGCAACTAAATATTAATAACACAAAAGACATAAGCATCATAGAAACAAAAGGTCAAATCAAATACGCAACGAATATCGGTTTGACAATCATACTAATAACACTGGTTTACAGCCAAAATGTACCAGAGACGCCATAGTGAAATTCCTATGTAAAATCACCTCCTAATTCCGAAAATCAAGGTTATTTTTACTTGAATGGTACCGTTTTTGAGATATTTACGATTTACCGTTATTTCAAAAAACAAAAAAGATGGATCCACTTAATCGTGTATATCTCAAGAACAAATTGAGCTATTCGAAACGGTTTTAAAGCTTATAAAATTTACTATAATCAGTACATACAACACTTTTTGCTAGGTCCTGCAGATTTAAACATAGTGAACAATCATTACGGATTTTTAAAATTTTTTTTGTAAAAATATAAAAAAATTTGTATTTGCGAGGAAGCATCTCGAAAACTTTTTGTTGTTTTGCAGATATTTTTTCCCCCCTCTAAGCTCTGTTTTATTACAAAAAAAACAAGCTATCAGTGAACACAATCGATGAACTAATACAAAAGTTATAAGCATTCAAGTAAATATATCCATTTAATACTTAAGTACCCTACAAATAATAGCATATGTACATATGGTTCTGTCTTAACTCTATGATCTTATTTTATAATTGAAAAAGTTATGTGTCTTTTGAGAAACCAACAGTAGTCGCCCATCATAGCGACATCCCAGAATCCTTGATACCGACTTTCAATCACTTTCATTTGCTGGTGAAACCTTTCGCCATGCTCGTCACTTTCGTCGCCAAGATTTTGCGGGAAAAAATTTAAGTGGGAGTGTAAGAAATGAATTTTTAAAGAAATATTTACTCCTGAAAGAAAATAAAAAAGTAAATTAGATAAATACATAAGTGACACATTAGTATATAATTTTCTTAGGCTGGATTTATCTTTCAATTCAGAACACATTTTTTGTTTATATTTTTCCCGTTCTTGTTTGTTCGGAACTGGACGATGAATTCAGATTTATGGCTATATATTCTCATGTAAATTTATGTAATATATAATTTATTATAATATGTTTTTTTATTTACCCATTTCCGCATAGTTTTTGATTAAGTCGTTCACTATCACCTCGTAGTTAGGACTTTTGTGTTTGCCTAAAAAAGAAGTAACGACCTTTTCAAAAGAATCCCACGCTGCTGCCTCCACTGGTGACAATAGTTCTTTGAAATGGTTATTGGTCATCATTTTCCTTATTTGCGGTCCCACAAAAATGCCTTCCTTTATTTTTGCTTCTGAAATATCCGGGAAGATTGTCTTCAAATGATGAAAAGCTTCGCCTTCTTTGTCCAAAGCGTTCACAAAGTTTTTGATAAGGCCGAGCTTGATGTGGAGCGGAGGAAGAATTATTTTTTCCTTCTTTATAAGTGAAGAGTATTTTATGTTATCTACCCCAACTTGAAACTCGATTCGTTCTGGCCAATCCTTTATGATGTAGTGTTCTTGACGAGCTCGGCTATCCCATTTGCATAGAAAGCAACAGTATTTTGTGCATCCACTTTGTAGACCACATAGCATTCCAACGACTTTAAGATCGGCACATATTTTCCAATCATGTTCTTCGTATTTGATTAACTTGAGCAATTTTTGCATTATCTCATATGTTTCCTTCGTATTTACTGCATGCGCGATCGGGATAGATGGCTTTTGGTTGCCAATATGCAATAATACGGCCTTTAAACTTAATTTATTGCCGTCTATGAACATTCGCCACTCTTTTGAATCATATGGTTCACCAAATTGTTTGAATAGACCAGCAATGCCTTTGCAGTAACAAACACTGTCCTCCTTCGTATAGTACTTGGAAAATTCTTCGTGACGAGTTCTATAATATGTTACCTTAACATCGGATGAAACAAATTTAAATTGTTGCATTCGAGAGGCGTGTAGTTCGGCCTTTTCCTTTGACAATTCCAAATCCCTTATCCAATCATTGAATTGTGCTTGTGACAAAGAATTTCTTTCGTTTTCCGTTTGAAATTCAGTACAACATGATGCCGCGTAATCAGATACTACTGTTAACAATGAAATTGGAGCCGGAACTAAAGTTAAATTTGATTCTGGCAATGTCGCTTCTGTTGAAATTAGTTCTGGTAATGACACTGTAGATACGCTCGCATAGGTTACTTTTCTGGACTTTCCAACCCCAAGTACTTTTGTAGTACAAATATAGCAGTCCGTTGAATGGCAAGTTGGTTCCCCTTTGTTCCGGTTTCCGAAGAAATCAATTCGACTCGGCATGTGGTGCACATAGTGTTCGGTGTCCATGGTTTTTCATTGTTTTTAGGCTCAATTCCAAAACATTATAGTATGTAACTTTCAAAGGATTTGAAAACACACGTCTCATACTTTTAACAATAAATTGACCGCAGATGAAACAGAACATATCTGGATCATTTGTACACTCAAACTCTCGCGCCCTTTTATTCATTTTTTATTTTTAAGTAAATGACGGGTTATAAACTGCAATTATAAACTGAACAGTATCCGGCGAGCCTTGCAGATATTATGAAGGAACAAGGCGCATGTACTCTTATTTATACTTAGATCCAGTAAAAATTCAAGCCTACCTAAACAAAAAGGTTCCCTAGTTCTACAAAGAAAACACTACCTGCCTCAAAAATATGCTCTTGCTTAAAATGTACCTAGGTTTGAGAAAACGACACTAACAGCTTTTTGTATCTAATAACTTTTCGAAAATCTACCTGCTAACTAACTGATATACGAATACTAACACATATGTACCAGTAGGGTACTTAAGCATTAAATGGATATATTTACTTGAATGCTTATTACTTTTGTATTAGTTCATCGATTTTGTTCACTGATAGCTTGCTTTTTTTTTAATAAAACAGAGCTTAGAGGGGTTAAAAAATATCTGCAAAAAAACAAAAAGTTTTCGAGATGCTTCCTCGCAAAGTACAATTTTTTTTATATTTTTACAAAAAAAATTTTAAAAATCCGTAATGATTGTTCACTATGTTCGAATCTGCAGGACCTAGCAAAAAGTGTTGTATGTACTGATTATAGTAAATTTTATAAGCTTTCAAATTTTTCAAACCGTTTTCGAATAGCTCAATTTGTTCTTGAGATATACACGATTAAGTGGAGCCATCTTTTTTGTTTTTTGAAATAACGGTAAATCGTAAATATCTCAAAAACGGTA